>JAWNMW010000596.1:0-13475 GCA_035043565.1 Drosophila robusta
CACACCTCTAATCCGAATTTTAATGATCGGGCACTCACGCCACAGCCGAAAAGGAGAGGCAATAAAATTTAACGGCCACTTTCCTCAACTCACCCCTCCACCAAAAGGTCACATAGGCCCATGAAACGATCGCTCTCCCCCACCTCCTCTCCCTCAAAAGGGTCACTTGTGCCCATAAAACGATCGCTCCCCCCACCTCCTCTCCTTCAAAAGGGTCACTTGCGCCCATCAAACGATCGGTTCCCTCACCCCACCCCCCGCAAAAGGGGTCACGTAGCGCCATTAAATGATCGCCCACAAAAAGGGTCAGGGGACCTACATATTAATTAGGGTCACGTACCTGGGGACCTACATATTAATTAGGGTCACGTACCTACACGTAGGGTCATAAATCACTAATTATTCACCCCAGGGTAATAAAAGTGACAGGCACTTCCTGTCACAGAACATACAGTTCCCTACTACTAAAGTGTGGGAGATATAGGCTTTCGCACTTTGCGGGAACAGAGGTGGTCGGGGGTTGGCGTGGCCGGTAAATTTTTCTACCATTATTTCAAGGGGATGACCACTAATCTACCTTTCAAATTTGGTGAGGGTAGCTCTAAAATAGGAGATGTGGGCTTTCACGATCCGTGGGGCGGTGGCTGGGGGCATTCTAGTAGGTGTGCGCGGGATATCAAGGTCGCAATCTTTTAAAGAGGTCAGCAGCAATATTATGTAAATTATACATATGTTACATGTTTGAGCTTTCAGGTGAAAGCTATTACGGAAGCAGGAGAGGTGTGGTCGGAACATTTTTTCGTGTTTTTTGGCAGAGCTTTCCAGTAATATATTCTGTGATTATGGAGCCTCTAGCTGAAAAACTGTGGGAGATATAGCCATTTCCATTTTTGAAGGCGGGGTGTGGGGGGCGTTTTAGTAGGGGAAGGTTACCAGCAATCTATATACCAAATTTGGCGACTCTAACTTTAATATTGTAGAAATTATTCACCTCTAATCGATTTGCGATTTGAGTTGTATCGACATGATCGATTTGTCTGTTGCCCAGTGGGTGTGACACAAAAATCTTTACACTCTTTCTGAAGCTTTCTGAAGATAACTACAAGTATATAATTACAATTTCAAGTCTCTATCTTTAATAACGCAGATAAAAGTTGCGTTCATCCGGACAGAGAGACGTACAGCATGACGGGCATTGCACAACACCAATGTACGCTTATCGCTTCTTGAACGAGTACAAAAAGTGAAAATAAATAAATAAAATGATAAACTTGAGAAAGAAAGGAGAGTAGATGAGGTGCGTAAGCGGCTTATCTAGAAGGGTAGGCACCCGACTGAGGTATGAACCCGTCTACGGAATGCGAGGCCAGTACGCCCGGATCTCTGATCGGCATCAGGCGACAAGGCTTACAGCAGTGCGGTGCAGACACAGCGTGGATCATCATCACATGCTTACCCCGCCACCAATTTTCAAATCCCTGTGCCGTAGAGCAAAGGAGTGACATCATAGTACCCGAACATGTCCGTAAGTGGTAAATACGTTTTAATGGGCATACCGACTCAATCTTGTTCTTGGAAACTTTAGAGGACCAGGCGATATCCTATGATATTCGCCCGGATGGGTTGCCGCGGGCGATAGACGAGGTTTTGACAGACAGGCCCGCGAGGTGATATTTGATCAGTCGTCTTCGCGATGCGAGTTGGACGACTTTTCGTAGTAAGTTTTTAGAATTCTTTTTAGCACCGCGCTATTTCGAGAGGCTAGAGGATGGGATCCGTACCCGCCATCATCGTGAGGGGAAGATTTCAAGGAGAACTTGATAGAGTGAAGGACCATGATGCATCACGCCGGCTATGACGCGGCAAGATAATTACATTGTGCATGCGAGAACGCGGCACCAGAATACCGGTTGTGCGTAAGGAGGCAGTGGAATACGAGACCGTAAAACGCCAGACCCACGAACGTTTCGGACTTCAAGCTTTTCAGTTATTGCGGAGAAGACTTTAGTAGTGAACACCAGCAGAAATACTTTTTTTTACCAGATCCAGAGCGTTTTTAAACTTGCTTGTTGTCGGCGTTAGCGCCAACTAAGTTGCCGACATTTTCTTTTCAATGCTCGCAACTGTAATCGAAAATCACCCCAAACTTCTACAACAAGTAAGAACGTTGTAGTCGGCGTAATACTCGTTAATAGTACACAGCAGTTATTATTGTGATTTAAAAAAAGGTTTTTAGGCTGGATCTTAAGAGGAGGTCACTCAAACCGTCTCTGCCAAATTTGGTGACTGTTGCTCTTAAATTGTGGGAGACATCAATTTACTTTATTTGCGGGGGCGGAAAAGGGCGTGATCAGGAAACTTTTTACACCTTTGCAAAGGGGGTGACCAGCCATCTACCTTTAAAATTTGGTAACTCTAGCTCTAAAAGTGGCGTGGGCGGAAATTTTTACCTTATTTAAAGGGAGTGACCAGTAATCTACCTTTAAAATTTTGTCACTCTATCTCTAAAACTGGTGGATATAGGCTTTTGCAATTTGTGGGGTAGCTCGCAATCTTTTAGGGAGGTCACCAACAATCTATATACCAAGTTTTGTGCTCCTACCTCTGATGTTTGGGATGCTTTTCTGTAATATATATTCCAATAATGGCGCCTCTATCTCAAAAACTGTGGGGGATATAGCCATTTCCGATTTTTAAGGCGGGGCCACTGGGGGCATTCTAGTTTGCGTAGCCAGATATCAAGGTCGCAATTCTTGAGAGAAATCTACATACTAATTTTATTGACTTTATCATCATATTCACAGTGCTGTTGCAACAATTGGTTACCGCTTCGCAGGCAATGTGGGAAAAGAAGCTGGGGGATCCCACGTTTGTAAATGATTCCGTCATGGGCACAAATTGGAACATATTTGGAATAGCGATGCAGAACATTAGAAACTGTTGATAATGCTATGCAACCTTTACTCCTAGCTCTCAGGTTGGGGAGAACGTAAAGACTAACCCCAGTCGATCACCACTTGTTACTAACCCGAGGGCCGCTGTATGTCTATTTTGTGATAGCACAGAACATTGTATATGGCAATGCCCCAGATTTGGTAATTTGTCTCCAGACTTGCATGTTAAGGAAGCATAAAAGTTGTTTCTATGCTTCAACTGCCTTAAAAGGATAAATTTATTACGATCATGTAATTTTGGAACTTTTCGTACATGTAGATCGTAACACCATTCATTGTTTCACTTGATTTTTTCGCCTTCGATCGCTCATACGTGGACTCTTTTTTCAGCTTCTTTAGCTCCTGTTTCTACACCTCTTGTTGTCGTTAATTTTGTGTCGTGTTGTGTTGGATGATGGATCACAGCTGTATTTAATTACGACTCGATTCGCTCAACAGCTCCAGTTGAAGAAAATTCATTCCTTAGCAGCAGTTGCTGGCCCTGGAAATACTTCTTTTGCTACTGACGGAGGTACTGTTACAGGCAAAAAATTACAATGTCAAATTCCTATCAACAGGCTTCTCTGATTTATGTCGCTTGAGAGGAAGTTGCAGCGTCATCCTCACCTTAAATCTCAGTATTACGCGTTTATTCAAGACTATATTGAGCTCGGCTACATGAGTCAGCTCTTACCAGTACTGAATGCCCGCTAAATGAAGTGTTATTGGCTGTGTGTGTGGGCCCGATGTACATCCTAAGCTCTTTAATATATTGGTGCGATTTCGCACTTTTTCGTTGGCCTTACTGGAGACATTGGCAGGATGTGTCACTGAATTCGAGTTACGTCCCCAGATAACTACTTAAATGGATCCTCTGGCGAGATTCAACTCTATCTGAAATAAGTGTGTTTAAGTTTGAGACAGTTAAGTATGATTCGAAACCTGCTTCCTTTCTTGCAGTCCAAGCAATCGGTGAGCAATTTTGTTTGGCAGACACAATTGACTGGCGATTTATTCCTCCATGTTCTCCTTATTTTGGTTGCCTTTGGGAGGCGGCGGTGAAAACTACAAAGAATCATTTCTACCGAGTTGTGAGGTCGTTATAATTCGAAGCTTCGTACCCTCGTTTGCCAGATAATGGCAGTCATTGACCGTTGCCTCCCATTTCAGAAGATACAGAAGACCTTGATGTTCTTACACGAGCCCATATTTTGGTTGATGCCCAAAGTCTACATTCACAGAGCCTGTTGTGACACAGCTCAACTTTAATCGTTTGGATAGCTGGCAACGAGTTTCTTCTTGCATCAAGTCGTTTGGTCTCGCTGGCGAGAAGGGTATTCAAATCTTCTTCAAGAGCGATCTAAATCGCAAACTCCAAAGCCTCGATTGTTCGCCAGAATTACAAATAATAAAACAACCGTTCATACATACTGACGGACAGGCAGACGGACATGGCAAGATCGACTTGGCTATTGATGTTGATCAAAAATACTATACTTAATAGGGTCTGAGATGCTTCCTTCTGCCTGTTACATACATTTGCACAACACCATTATTCCCTGATTTACCCATTTTCAATGGGTTTAGGTAATAAAAAGGAGAAAAGGGAGAAGCGACGAAGGGAGATATCGGAAACGGTACGAGGAAACAGGCGTTTAGAAGAAAAAACGAGCAAGAATGTTGCAGTCCGAAGTGACCGTCTGTGTAATACTCGTTCACAGTGAACAGTTATTATTGTTATTTTGGAAATTACAGAATTTTTATATTTCGTAGGGGCGGGGGTGGGCGTGTCCAAAATTTCTCGGCTCGGTCTTAAGAGGAGGAGAGGAGGTTACCCAAACATTGCCTCCCAACTTTGATGTTTATAGCTCTTAATTGGGAGGGATTTCGATGTTCCTGATTTGCGTGACCTTTCAAATTTGGTAATTTTAGTTTTAAAACTATGGGAGGTTTAGATTTTCCCGATTTGTGGGGCCGGGAAGTTACTATGATTACGAATCTTTAAATGGGATGACCAGCCATCTACCTTTAATTTGGTGACTCTACCTCTGAAAATGTGGGAAACATAGTTTTTCCGGATTTGCTGGGGCGGGAGTGCGTGTAACCGGGTAATTTTATGATGAATATTTAAAGGAGATGGCTAGCCACTTACCTTTAAAATTTGGTGATTCCAGCTCTAAAAGTGTGGAAGATATAGCTCTAAAATAGGAGATGTGGGCTTTCACGATCCGTGGGGCGGGTGGCTGGGGGCATTCTAGTAGGTGTGCGCGGGATATCAAGGTCGCAATCTTTTAAAGAGGTCAGCAGCAATATTATGTAAATTACACATATGTTACATGTTTGAGCTTTCAGGTGTATCGATTTTAGCTATTAACAACTATTAATAACATCGGAACATTTTTTCGTGTCTTTTGGCAGAGCTTTCCAGTAATATATTCTGTAAATATGGAGCCTCTAGCTGGAAAACTGTGGGAGATATAGCCATTTCCATTTTTGAAGGCGGGGTGTTGGGGGCGTTTTAGTAGGGGAAGGTTACCAGCAATTTATATACCAAATTTGGCGACTCTAACTTTAATATTGTAGAAATTATTCACCTCTAATCGATTTGCGATTTGAGTTGTATCGACATGATCGATTGCCTGTTGCCCAGTGGGCGTGGCACAAAAATCTTAACACTCTTTCTGAAGCTTTCTGAAGATAATTACAAGTATATAATTAAAATTACAAGTCTCTACCAATGTACGCTTATCGCTTCTTGAACGAGTACAAAAAGTGAAAATAAATAAATAAAATGATAAACTTGAGAAAGAAAGGAGAGTAGGTGAGGTGCGTAAGCGGCTTATCTAGAAGGGTAGGCACCCGACCGAGGTATGAACCCGTCTACGGAGTGCGAGGCCAGTACGCCCGGATCTCTGATCGGCATCAGGCGACAAGGCTTACAGCAGTGCGGTGCAGACACAGCGTGGATCATCATACACATGCTTACCCCGCCACCAATTTTCAAATCCCTGTGCCGTAGAGCAAAGGAGTGACATCATAGTACCCGAACATGTCCGTAAGTGGTAAATACGTTTTAATGGGCATACCGACTCAATCTTGTTCTTGGAAACTTTAGAGGACAAGGCGATATCCTATGATATTCGCCCGGATGGGTTGCCGCGGGCGATAGACGAGGTTTTGACAGACAGGCCCGCGAGGTGATATTTGATCAGTCGTCTTCGCGATGCGAGTTGGACGACTTTTCGTAGTAAGTTTTTAGAATTCTTTTTACCACCGCGCTATTTCGAGAGGCTAGAGGATGGGATCCGTACCCGCCATCAGCGTGAGGGGGAAGATTTCAAGGAGAACTTGATAGAGTGAAGGACCATGATGCATGATGTGGCAAGATAATTACATTGTGCATGCGAGAACGCGGCACCAGAATACCGGTTGTGCGTAAGGAGGAGTGAGTTTATTACCCTGCTTCAACTGACGCACTTGGCAGTGGAATACGACACCGTAAAACGCCAGACCCACGAACGTTCCGGACTTCCAGCTCTTCAGTTATTGCGGAGAAGACTTTAGTAGTGAATACCAGCAGAAATCCTTTTTGTTCGTTGCCAGCCCAAACGATACCCGCGGGCTTCGGCGGGAATAACACTGGGACACCGGTGGTAGGAATAATACCGGAACACCGGTAATCCCGCTGGAAGCCACTAATCGGATGAGCAATCAAGAGGGTGGCAAAGCGTTCGACCCTTGGAGCTTCAATTGTGGTAAGGCTGACTATTTCTCGAGGGAGTGTCCGAACAGTAAAGTCGCATTTTGTAGGGGGTACGGTGCCCATGGTCGCAAGAGCGAAGAGTATTGTCAATAGCAGGACCAGGGAAACTTGAGCTAGCCGGGATCACGTTCGAGGTGGAGGTGCCTTAGAAAACGCAAGGGTTTCTACCCACCGCCAAGGAATGTCCAAGAGATATCCCGGGAGGGGAGAACCCATCCCGGGAGGATCTTGCACACGTTCGAAGGAATATGTGCAAATGGTAGTTGGGGATCTCGGGACAAACAGCCGAGAGGAAAGGGGCCGAGCGGGTTGGAGGTCGCGCACGGACCGAAGCCAAACAAGTCTCGGCGCGAAGAGCCGAGAGGAAAGTGACCGACAAAGTCGGAAAAGTGGCTGAAGTTATAAATCGTTTTGAACTTGCAACGGACGTGTTTTCCTTGCGCTTCGAATTGTTCATTTTTACTGATTTAATCAATCCTGTTTGCGCCAAAAATGATTGTAGCTGTGTGATTCAATCGATTATGTGAAACACATTGTTCGAATCTATTTGGCAATCTTTTACGTAAATTTGTATAAATTGAGTTTAAATACAACAACAAACTGCAGCGCAAGCAAACTGGTTGACTTGTGCAGTTGCATTGTTGCCTGCTAACTTTTTGTTTGGCATTTTCGCGCCTAAAACAGTCTAATTACTCTCCGCGCTTACAATAATATTGTTGTTGGTGTTGAACGGTTCTTTTTTTCTTCTTATTTTTGCTCGGCATCAATTTTAAATTTCAGAATCAGTTAATTTTATTTATTTTAAATTTATTCTTTTGATTAACCCTCAGTTAAATAACTAAATAATGTTTGTCTGCTATAAAAAAATTGCCACGTACGAGCAAAGATGGGTTTTGTTTATTACTGGAAGTGTGATAATATGTCGAATGAAATATAACATTATAAAAAATTTGTTATCCCCTTCTCCTTACATTAAAGACAGGAGTGACGAAAACAACATAGTTCCCATGGATGTTACTCCTTCTGGCCCCGAACATTTTTCTGATTCTGAAGTTATTAGCTCTGTTCACACTGATCAACTTTCTAGTGCTAATTAATCGGCCGAATCAAATTGCCAATCAACTAAGGCTATTGCTGCATTGGAAGCTACTGCTCAGGTTTTTAACGTGACCCTTGAGCTTCCTTGTGACCTTCCACAAAAAAAAAACAAATCTTCCTTTCAACGATAGACCCTGACCCTGATACTACTGACGATGTCAAGGCCTTTATTCTGAGAAATTTAAAGCCAATATTTCTGTGAAAAAATTGCAATTTACGTATATTCTAAAAATCTCATCATTTAAAATAAGTGTGCCAGCCGAACACTTTAGCAAAATTTGTTGTAAAGAATTCTTTCCAGACCAATCAATAATAAAAGAATACTCTGCGACAAAGAAAAATCTGTCTCCGATTGTACTTCCGCCACTTGGTGGTAGTTTAAGTCAACCTCTTGCGGTCTCTGTTATCACAAAAAACTAACATCCTCCCTCTTCTTGGCCACCAGAATGTAAGAGGTCTTTGTAGTAAACTTAGTAACATTTATCTTAAAAGTCTATCTTTTCATTTTCATATCATTGCCTTCTCTGAAATATGGTTAAGGCTTGACATTCTAGATGCTGAAATATTTTCTAGCAAATTCTCTATTCCTAGGAAATATCGCATTCATCCTCGTGGTGGTGTACTTATTGCTGTTGATGCTGTTTTAGTTTCGGAGATAGCAATTATAGACTGTAATATAGATATAGAAACTATTGCTGTTAAATTATGTATTAACGATGTCTGCCTTTTTATTACTTGTTCCTACATTCGTCCTTGTTCAGATAATTCGGACTATTCTTTGCATATCTCTGCAATACACTCTGTTTTCGCTATGCTTTCCGACTATGATTCTCTTGTAGCTCTCGGTGACATCAATTTGCTGTAACTACTTGGATTTCTAGTCCTGACTCTAACGTGTTGATTTCCACGACCCAAAATAATTTTCTTGATAATTTATTTGGAATGTCATTGTGTCAAATCAGTGCTATTCCAAATTCGCAATATAAATTGCTTGATCCTATTTTTGCTTTGGATCACTCTTTCTTGTCTGATTTCCGTACTATGCCTATATGAAGTAGATACCTATCACCCCACTTTAGAGGTGTTGATTGATCACCTGCCCGATTGCTAAGCCCGGGTAGTAAACCTCCAGAGCGATCTCGGCAATTTCGGAAAACCGACTTTGCCAGTTCTTATCCCAGACTGACTAGTCTCTGCTTTACATGTGTAGGGTCATCGATAGTGCAATCGCGATTTTGTATTTCACTTTATGTCCCGGTTTGTGATTCACTTAGGTCTAACAAAACTATTTGGCCCACACGGGAATTAACCAACTTAAAAAATAAAAAGTCAGCGATGTTCAAGGAAGTTCAAGAAATATAGTTCTATTTTGGATTAGACTCGATATTTGATTTCTCGATCTAATTTCTCTATTCTAAATAACCAATGTTAAAGGATTACCTGAAATGTTGTAGGATACAGTTTCAGCGGGATCAGTGGATGAATTGATACGAGGGGGTGTTCTAGAGCCGTAGATAAGCCCGCACAGCGATCGTCCTCGAAGAAGACCGGCGAGTGGCGCATGTGTGCCATCCGATTCCCGATGCATACCTGGAACTGACGATAAACCACATCTTGGAGCGTTTAAGACATGTGCAGTTCATATCGACGTTAGACTTGAAGCATGGCTATTGGCAAATTCCGATGGCGAAGGATAGCAGGGCTTGCACGGCTTTTACCCTGCGTGGTCGGGGATTGTATCAGTGGCGGGTTGCACATGGCGAGTGCCACGTCTCAGCGGGAGTTAGACTCAGTCATAGGTCGCGGGCTAGAGCCGTTCGCTTTTGCTTATTTAAACCACATTAGCATGTGGAAAAATTTCGGAAGTTTTCCGCAGATCCGGCCGCGCATCTGAAGCTAAACAGGAAGAAATGTTCGTTTTTTAGAACATAGTTAGTCTATTTGGGGCATGTCATAAGCGGGGGTAGCAAACGAACAGACCCCGCAATAATGGAGGCGATTCCACACTAAGAGCACCGACGAACTGCACGGAGATGCGTCAATGCCTAGGAATGACTTCCTAGTACCGACGTTTCGTCCTCAACTTCTTTACGGTCGTGCAGCCTATGACGTCGTTACTGAAGTAGAGTAAGAAGTGGTCGTGGAGTAACGAGCAACAGGAGGAATTCGAACGACTCAAGGGGAGTTTCACGACGGCACTTGTACTCGCCAGTCTCGACTTTTACTAAAAGATTTCGCTTCAGACGGACGCGCACCAACAGGGCTTGGGGCCGGTTCTGACACATACGATCAAGGGGAAGAATACGAGATAGTATAGACAAGTAGGAAGCTTCTGAAAGCCGAATGCGAACACGGAAAACGAGAACCTGGCCATAGTTTGGTCTATCAGGAAATCACGGTATTATCTGAAAGGTAAGAGGTTTCACGTGATCACGGATCACACGGCGTTGAAGAGGCTGAACTCCATTGAGAGCCCCTCTGGCGTTGGGCATTAGAGTTGCAGGAATACCAGTTCGACATGCACTACCGCCGAGGCAAACTCAATGTGGTAGCAGACTCGTAAAGGACCAGAGAAGTATGCCAATTTCACGATGGAGAACGAACAACTTTATCGGCAATTAGGTCACAGGGCGTGGCGACTACTCGGGCTAAAGAGGACATCGGACAAGAGTGCCACAAAGTTTGTGGCAAAGTATGGCGGGCCTCATCGTGTAACGAAATTCGTCTCCCAGAATATCGTGCGCTTGGTCAGAGACGGAGATCGTAAGAGCAGGATTGCGAATCTCCCTCCTGAAGCCGAATAAAGAGTCAGATGTTGGAGAGGAATCGTTGGAAGATCCCACTAAGGGGCAGGTCCATGCATAAGGGCGTATTTTTGAAAAAAAACTAATTCCGTAACGCCGTTAACTTATAGTTTGTTTTTATACTCTGAAGCCATTTAAAACGGGTAAAAAGGGTGTAATGGTTTTCTGCAAATTTATGTAACAGGCAGAAGGAAGCATTTCAGACCCCACAAAGTGTATATATACTTGACCAGGTCGACGAGCTGAGTCGATCTAGCCCTGTCCGTCTCTCCGTCTATATAAACGCAGCGTTCTTGGAAACTTCAAAAGTTAGAGACTCAAACTAAACGACACGCTGTCTGCTGCGTGAATTTGTGTATGTGTGTATGAATGCAAAGTGGTTGAAATGTGTGAAAAAATAGGGTTCAGGATATCCCTAGTCGGGGACTCGTTCACGAAGTGTAAAGAGTCTATTGGTTTTGTGCTATGTCCGTCGATCTGTCAGTTTGTCCGGCTGTCCGGATGAGGCGTAACTTTTTTCGGCGCTATTGAAAATAGAGACTCGAAATTTTGGATATAGACTTGTAATTACCTGCTTCAGACAAAGTGTTAAGATTTTTCGGCCACAACCGCTAGCAGGCTGGCAAATCGATACACGTCAAATCGAGAATCGATAAAAGGTGAATATTTCCCACAATTTTAAAGTTAGAATCACCAAATTTGATATGTCGATTGTTAATGACCTCACCCAAAAATTGCGATCTTGATTTCATGGCCACGCCTACTAGAACGCCCTCAACGCCCTCGCCTTAAAAAATCGGAAATGGCTATATCTTCCACAGTTTTTGAGCTAGAGTCACCAAATTTTAAAATTAGATATTCCTGGCCACGCCCGCTCTAACCACTCCCGCCTCCACAAATCGCGAAAATCTATATCTCCCACAATTTTATAGCTGGGGCCACCAAATTTGGCAGACAGTGTTTGCATGACATCCTCTTAAGATCGAGCCGAAAAATGTTGGTTCGCCGCCCACCAATCGCCTCTTCTATAATTTTCCAAAATAAAAAAAATTTCGTGCACTGTGAACGAGTATTGGCCGCAGTCGGTCACGTCCGACCGCAACGCCCATTTCTTGTTTTTTGTTGTTAACAATGTCGACGACTTCAACATGAGGAATGGTAACGTCAAACTTTTCATTCCACAGAAGGACGGGGAAGCCATTGACAACCAGCGATGACAAGATGGAGTGAAATGACGCTGAAGCGGAACACAGGCGGCGCGGGTGGAGGACGCGGACTCGATCGATGCCAAATCGTCGGGGGAAACAAAAGACGAGGGCGACAACGACACCGACCCCAACCCGGAATGTGGCCACTAAGGAGCTGGCCCCGGTAGAGACCCACGCCAAGGGGACCGCATAGAATAGGAGAGTCGTTGGATGAAGAGAAGCCACAGTCGTTACCCCCATGGCCATGTCCTCAGAGAGCAGCCGTCGCCTGGTTTGTCGGAAGGGCCTCGCGATGCCCGGAGCTGGCGGCCGCCCCTCGTGGACGTGAGCTCCTTCAGATCGGCGACGGAAGTCGGGGAGATGGTGTCACACGGCGTAGTTAGTCCGGCTTGCACTTTGAACTTGAAGTCAGTCGCTGGGGTAACGCTTGGAAGGGCGCCAACCGACTCGCATTGGCGTCCCGACAGCAGGCACTGGCAACTCCATCTCATTCTTATTATTATTTTATTTTACTTCCTAATAATAATTGAATAACATCAGCTGAAAGCAAATCCAAAGCGCGAACGGAACCGCGTAAAATCTCTGCTTTCTATTACTAAAGATCATTATCAAGCCGGTCTGGAAGTTGAGGCGTTTATTTTGCCGCTGTAAACCGGCTCGCTTTGGTAGAAAGTTGCTGAAATCATTATAGGTAGTGGCGAGGGAGCAAAGCGGCGTGTTATTGCAAGCTATGCGTTAGGCGTTAGCGGATAAAATTTGAATTTTTATGTACATGGTCAGCTGTTCAAAGCGTTTCGACGCGCGACATTTAGCTAATAAATGAGATTTTGTCGCGCAGCTTGATCCCAGCATGAGGATCGGAGACCGTCGTGAGTTAGCTCGCGACATTGAACCTGAAAAATTGGTCGCGTGCCGAACGAGAGGTGAGCCGGTAAAGAAAGATCAAAACGATCGTGCCGAGACTTAGCGAAGTGAACCGACACGCGAAATAAAAATAAAAAAGCGGAGAAGATGGCGAAGTGATGAAGGGAGAGATCAGAAACGTGAACGACGAACACAGGAGTTCAGCAGAAAAAAGGAGAAACGCGGAGCGGAACCTATTATTAATTGGAACCAAAAAGGAAAAGGTATCTTCTAACCTCGGCTAGTTTCCTTACCAAGAGCAATAAAGATTTCCCAAGTCAAAAAAAAGAGAATATTTTGTGTACTCATTTGTCGTGAACTCATAAAACCATGACGAGAGATCGTTATCGAGGTGGAGCAACTAGTCCCCTTTTTTGCTAACTTTGTATCTGTTGCAGAGGCATAGTGGGGCGAGCATAGGTAACCGAGACTGCTCGTGTCGCCCTCACTGCCGTCGATTCTGACAAGATCCCTAAAAAGTTCTTTTATACACGTCGACAAAATACACATTCGCGGATACATCCAATTGGTATCAAGGAATTAATGCACTGACAATTAATGTAAAAATCTGCCTGCAATATAAAGATGATCTCACGTATAGATAAATTAAATTTGTACGTCTCCGCAAGTGGACATCAACAAATATAACGCATTCAAGGTTTTTTGCTGGCATCAAAAATATGCTTGTCTCTGTAACATCAACAATACTCAACAACCCTCAACGACTTACTTACATAAATATTGCTGTTGGTGTTGGTCGGTTTTT
>JAWNMW010000597.1:0-17440 GCA_035043565.1 Drosophila robusta
CAGCGCGTTAACAAGCCCGTGCTTGGTATCGTTGGGCCACTTGAATGTACTGTTCGTTAGTACATCTACGTCGAAAAAAAAACATATGGACAAATTTATGCAGATTAAGTATATTTCGGATGTTGCATACCTACCCCCATTTTCCCAAATATGAGTATAATTACTACAACCTGTGCTTTGGTATGTATATATGTACATTTAAATGATTATTTTAAGTCCTAAAAATCTCATAAAGATCATACAGTTAGCTTCGAAGTTATTCAAGAATTTAGATTTAATGGTGGGGGCCAAGCGCAGTGCAGAGTAAAGTGCACAAGTTGCGGCGTGTATTTGTGTGTGTGTATATGTGTGATTTTGTGTATGAAGGTATGAATGCAAGCGGATTGAAATATATGTAAAGACAAGGTTCGGGGAATGCCCTAGTCGGGTTCTCCCGACTTGAACACTTTTACTTGTTTCCTCATGTGTAGGAAAAAAAATTATTTATTTTTTTTACAAAAAAAATAAATAAAAACAATCACATCCTGAAACTTCGTAGGCCTTCGATGGATAAGTATGGTAAATAATGCACATCAGTTAAATATTTTGATTTTTCCACCATTTATTTAATAAAACTCGAGCAAATAATTTTGTCTGAATTTAAGTTTGCATTTGCTTATCTCCTTATTTTCGCTCCTTTTATTCGATCTACGTATCTTAATTTTCGCTCGCGTTTTCACTTTGTTTTGATTCTTTAATTCCGCACTAAGCCAATGTTATTTTACACATTCCATACATATGAATGTACATTGATTCTTTTAAAAGATACGAGGTAACCGCGTTATAAAAAAAAAAGTAAGACCGTTGTAGGACGTAACCGAGCGAATTACTCGTTCACGGTACACAGAACGTATTATTGTTATTTTGGAAAAATATAGAACGTTTATATTTCACTGGAGCGGGGGTGTGCGTGGTCAATATTTTTCGAATTGGTTTTAAGAGGAGGTCACCAAAACATTGTCTGCCAAATTTTGGAGACTAGTTATAAAATTGTGGGAGCTATATATATATTTTAGCAATTTTCGGGGCGGGAGTGGACGTGGCCGGGACCTTTTTACGGGTCTTTAAAGGAGGTGACTACCCATCTACCTTCGCCTTCGCGAGTCGTGTGGGCGGGATGACCTTCTTTCGGGGAAGTCACCAGCAATCTGCATACCCAATTTGGTGTCTCTAGCTTGAAAATTGTGGGAATTATACACATATTATCAATTTGAGCTTTCGGTTATATCTATATTCGCGATTACGGGTCGAGAGGGGGCGTGGCCAGGAAATAATTTTCTGAGATATTTGGGGAGATTTTCAGTAATATATATTCCAAATATGGAGCCTTTAGCTCAAAGACTGTTGATATTTCCTATTTTCTAGTGGGCATGGCCGGGATATTAAGGTCGCAATTTTTTGTGGCGACTGTAACTTTAATATTCTGGGAAATATTCACCTTTTATCGATTTGTGATTTGAGGTGTATCGAAATTTCATCGATTTGCCAGCCTCCTCCCTAAATAATTTAAATGTTAAACTGATTAAATAAATCACAAAATTATGGGTTTGTTTCATCTTACCTTTCCTTAAAGCAATAGTAGGTGAAGTAGTCTCTTTTCTCAGAGAAATTAAAGGTTGGGTGGATGAGAGCGTAGCTACCATTGCAACTGGTTAGCTCTAACAATAAGCTGGTGTTACTCCATTCCTTTTGTAGACTTTTCTGTACACTTTCTGCAGAATTTCTACTTTCTTTTAGAAATTATTTATCTATCTTGTCTGGCAATGTTTGCTATAAGGGTATAGGGATCTAAATTTCTATTTTGTAGTATGGGTATGTCTGATTCGAAGGAATCAACATGACATTTTTAGTATGTAATAAGAGCATTTAAATCTATCTACAAACCAAAGCGCAAGCCCGGAGTATTAGAATTTCGTTTTCTTCATTTATGGAGCGAATGGGAGAATGTATCGAAAATCTGAAATATTCTTAACCTGCGTATGTAAGAGTATATTGGTTTTGTGCAATGTCCGTCACGCTGTCCGTCTGTGTTTCCGTCAATTGAAGATAGAGACTTGAAATTTTGGATATATACTTGTAGTTGTCTGCTTCAGACAAAGTGTTAAGATTTTTGTATCACACCCACTGGGAGACTGGCAAATCGATAACATAGTTTGTGCGCTACAGATTCCATATTTGGAATATATAATATTGGAAATATATAATACTGGAAATATAACACTGGAAAGCGCCTCCAAATATCGCGGAAAAAAACGTGCGACCACGCTCCCGCTTCCGTAATGACTAAAATCGTTGTACCTTTCCCATATCCATTACGATATTTTCTGTAAACTAGTAAGAATGTCGCAGTCGAGTGTAATACTACTAGAAAACATTCTCAATTTTATTATTGTTTGGCAAAATATAGATTTTTGTATTTTTAGAAGCGGAAGTGAGGTGGTCTTCCGAACACTGCGTGCCGAATTTGCTAACTGAAGCTCTAAAATTGTGGGAGATATGGATTTTCGCGGTTTAACCGCCCCAAGATACTTAAATTTTTCAATTTGCCAAGCCAAATTTTTGCGATATTTAGAAGGTGAATACCCCTTCTAACCCTTCTGAAAATGTGAAGTATTTCATTTTAAACTGTAGAAGATATATAAATTATCACGAATCACTTCCCGAAGCAAACAAACGTGGTTTTTTTAAGTGCTTTTGTACTTGTAGTGTTTTTTAATTCGATATATCATATTAATTATTTATTTAAATTATTAATTTATTTACTGTTTTCTTTATCCGTGGTCGTGTCGCAAGTGTATGCAGTGAATAAAGTATATTGTTTTATTTATTTATTCGAAGAGCTGACTTACGCTTACAAAGCTTCAAACAACAAGTCGGTTTGTATGTCTCAGTTTCTGTATATCATTGAAAGCAGTAATAGTTGCAGCAGTATAATTAATTATAATAAAACTGAATTATAGGGCTTTCCATCAATTTTATAATCTATGAAAAATATTACATTGCTTAAGATAGTTTATTATTGCTCTAAACTTATCTGGAGATGGGTTGGATAATGGGGCTATTGCTAAGGTATGCGGAGAACATTGAAATCTATTACGTTTGAAAGTACGGTAGGAGGCTATATTGGTCGTACATGTACTAAGGATAACATTGAAATCTATTACGTTTGAAAGTATGGCAGGAGGCTATATTGGTCGTACATGTACTAAGGAACACTACATTCAAGTGGCCCAACGTTACCAAGCAAGAACTTGTTAACGCGCGGACCCAGGCGAAATGCCACCGACGTGCGGTGACGAAGATCGCGATCAAATAGACAGATGACATAGGACTAGGAATAGGAATAGAAATAGAAAAAGCATTACATATTATTTGGAAAATATTCTTATAACTAGAACATAAGATGCGAAATGGGCTATGGATAGCAAATTCTGCATTACACATTTTAGAAAAAGTGTAATTCTAGTAATTCTGCTCTGAACCGCAAAACTAATTTGGCTGATTAATTTGGTAAAATCAATTCTACGGTTAGAATGAGATGGAAGGTTTATTTTTAATAGTCCTCTCAGCTAACAGGGCATGCGAGAATTAGGGTTCCAGCTAAGACCCCGAAGGGCAAAAAGCAGAAAATATCCTCATGAACTTTGTATTGGGGACACCACATACAAGATCCATATTCAAGACGAACAAGTGAAGTATAAAGAGCTTTAGTAACGTAGAGACCATCAAATTCGTTCGACCAGCGCCTTATAAATCCCAGGACTGCAAAAGCTCGATTAGCTGCAGTAAAATATACTTGTCAAACTTAAGCTTGGGATCTAGAAGCATACCCAAATTCATCAACCGATTCAATACGCTTAAATAATCATTCAAAAACTGCATTCGCCTATAAATCGATATTAATTTACACTCACTGTAATTAAGATTTAATAAATTTACTGAACAGCACATGTGAAAACTGTCAAGATCAGATTGCAACCTTTGGCCAGATAGAAAATTACTAGACGACAGGCAAAGTTTTACGTCATCGTCGAACATCAGCACCCGAGTGTGGTTTATCACAGAAGGAAGAAGGAAGAATATTTATGAATAAAGTGAATAACAACGGACCAAGGTGACAAGACTTTTAAAGTCAACTGACGATGCAGAGCCGGAGATTTTCTGGATGGCACCGTTAAGGTTTGTGAACTTGGTACCATTTAAATATGAAATGCGGTGACCTTGGTTTCTGGCCCGTCGTCGATGCTTATTCGGGCTGGGCTGTCATTGATTATAATGATTCTCTCGTCGACTACCGATGATGGGGCTTAGTGGTTTGGCTGCGTGTTGCAATGGGCTGTGATGCCCGCGTGCAGTTCTTGTGCGCACGTGTTCAGAAGGAGCTTGATGACCCACGGCATTATTGTACGGCAATGATCTTACTGTCGCAGTCCTCTACGAGGTTTTCGGGAATTTGCAGTGCTATTCCGGCATGAGCGACAGGGAAAACTATGATTTTCTTACATATTAGCTTAGTTTTAGGGAATTTAATCATAAAATGAATTTCTTTGTCATTTAGACATTATTTATTTATTAATACTAGAAACATTTGGGATTCGGGTTACGCTAACTTCTGTGAGGTCTTTGCTTAAAACTACCTTTAAGTCACTGTCGTTTATTATTACCGGATTTATTACGTTAGTGGTAGCCAAAGTGACTGCTATTATAATGTTTTCAATTTCTAATGTAAGTATCCTATTTCTTGAAAAAAGGATCTCATTCAAATGCGCGGATTCAATTAGTTCTGATTTCTTTATTTTTAAAATATCATTTACAGTGACTGTGAGCGCATTTATTTGTTTTTGGGTGTTCGAATTCATGTTAATCAGCCTATTGTTTTCCCTAGCTAATTCGTTCTGTGTCCATTCAATATTCCTTAAATCGTCGGCGTCAGGCATTCCAGCTATTACTTTCAGCGCCTTACCAATGATATCCAAACTCCTCGCGTACTTGTGGTGGACACCAATAGTTGCTAGCAAGGTTGTTAGGTGGTTTGTGTCCGCCTCTAAAATCTTTCTCATGTAGTCGTTTGTTGGACTTTACTAATACAACCTCCCCTACTTTAAATACCCTGTTCTGTCTCGATGGGTTATTTCTGTCAAGCTGCGTCTGCTCCGCTTTTTGCAGTTTATTCATTATGTCCTGTCTTAACTCGTCCGGTACTGAGTGAATGATGTCGACCGGGATTTTATCTATAACCGAATGAAATGATCGGTTATACTCCACAGTGGCCTGCAACACGGTTTCAACCGTGTCTGTGATGCCCCTTTGCTGTGATAAGCATCTTGCCATGTCACTTAGGGTGCTGTGAAAGCGTGGGGGCATTGACAATGTCGATATCGTACAGGTTTTTCAGCATTGATTTTATAGTCTCTGAGTTAAACGAAGCTTCGTTATCGCAGTAGACTGTCTTGATTGTCGGGAACAAGTTGAGTAGTTGTAATATTGGTCCCTTTATATCTGAAATTGTGCGTGATGCAATGGACTGAACCATGGCAAACATAGTGAATTTGTCTATGGCCGTCAAGAAATGCTTTCCTGCAGTAGAGTAAATAACCATATGGATGATTGCCCCTGCATAGGACGGGACCGGAGTAGTTCCGAGCTTTTGCTTTTTAGGGTGTCGATCGTATTTGGCCTTGACGCAGACCTTCCAATTTTCTACAACTTCCCCAGCAATTTATTTCGTGTTCAGAAAAAAATATTTCCTGAGCACTTGTTTTTCATTGTCTTGCGCTGCTCTGCGAGCGCGATTGTTATCCGCTACGACTATTTCCTTCTGCTCATCTTTGTTAAAGACGTCTGTTACTCTGTACTTGCAGTACCAAAATTTGGTGGAAGGAAAATTCCCGACCAGCGCGTGTTGTATACGCGCTAAAATTGGTAACTCGCAGTGAATAGCGTTTACCACTTCTGCGCTAACCGCTAACACGTCGATAAGCGTGTCCCCACCTTTTAGCAGGATTTCATGCCTAAGAGCACCGATGTGCGTTACCATGGGTATTTTGCCTCCTCCAGAATTATCTGGTTTCTAAAGCAGTTTACAGGCTTTTCAGTGGACAAAGACAAAGACTGCTCACGATGCATTGTTCCCTCATCAGATTGTGGCAAGTTTTCGATAGCGTTTATTTTGCCTGGACAAGGCATCAGCGTCCGTCATGAGATCGAATGGTTTCTTGAAGTCTGTGTAGTGAAGGATTACATCGTCCGAGGCCAGGATACTTCTGAGTCTATCGAAAGCTTTGAACTGCATTTCAGTCAATTCAATAGGGGTCTTCTTAGATCTTTGTTTACTAACATTGCCATTTTCACCTTTAAAGATGTCTGAAAGTGGCTTCGCGATTGCAGCGAAGTGTTTAGCAAAGCATCTATAATAGCTTGCCAGACCTAAGAAAGCTCTTACCGCAAACAAAGTGGTTGGTTCTTAGAAGCATTGGATGGCTTTAACTTTTTCTTTGCTTGTCTTTGTACCGCTACTGGATACGACAAAACCTAAAAATTCGACATTTTTTTAAAAAAGTCAGATTTTTCCTTGGCGACCCTCATATTAGCATCTAGCAGACACTTCAGGACTCCGTATATGTCCCTTACATGGACTCGCTCGGCTTTAGAAAAAATGATGACGTCATCGACATAGACATAACAAGTCTTGCCGATGTACTCTCGCAGCACGTCATCGATCTCCCTTTGGAAAATACTTCCAGCATTCTTTTTTTCCCCCTTTTCCTCTAGGCTTCGGGCATAATATGCTGCAAACGCATACCTGTCGTGATTATTTTCAACCTCTTGTGCCAGTGCAAGTGCAGCTGGCAGACTGCTGGGTTGAGCTGCGAACAGCACATCAGTTACGCTTTTCTTAAGGCTTGACATGAAAATTCAGAGTGCGTCCGATCTGTACATTTCGTTCATATGACTGGTAATGGTCGTGTCATATGACATAATGGTCTTGTTGGTAAGAAGAGTAAGCTTCTTCTCAACCTCACTATGATGAGATACTGTAATATTGTTAGGTTGCCTCATCTGAGGGTACTCATTTGTTATTCAATCAAGTGTATAGGACGCTTGTCCGCGTACGTAAAATCTAACCTGTCTATGAGGCATCAAAGTTTTGAACGAAGACAATGTGAGGTCCGCTTGACCCCTTATTTTATTTTTTAATATTAAAACCACCTGATAGTGCCGAGAGCTGCCCTCATGCCAACTATAGAGCTTGTAGGTGGCTTTTGCCGCTTGGCGTCAAGGCACGTACTGTTCTTGTATGCCACTAAACTCTGGGACTGACTTATCCGCATCAAGCGGCTCGTCGCAGTCCCTACCGGAAGGATAGTGACTTCTTCATAGACTTTTATAACGGGCTCGGTTACTGCCGGATTGCTTAACCGACTTGTTATTTCTTGTATTTTTACTTCGAACTCCGCTCTCTGGGCCTGCAACGCAGCGTTAATTGCTGAATTTAAGATTGTTCTTAACTGTTCTGAGTCCACGTCTGATTTTTGCTTTAATTGCCCTTTTTTTATACTTAAAGTATTTAAGCCCACAAGTATTTCATCAAGTGAGTCTAAAGAGTCAGTTTCATTTAATTCAAGCCCATTGCGCGTTCCTTTTCCCATATATGAGAAATAATTAAAACCAAATAATGCGCTTACAATCAAAAGAAACATTTAAAATTAATTTTTTTTGTATGTAACAATCAAACTCAACCAAACTAACCAAAAGGAATTTTATTTATATGTATGTCACAAATGAGACTGAAAGACTGCAGAAATAAGTTGTCTGTCGGTTGCCGACACGTTCACATACAATGCATAAAAAGTTTGTTGAAGTGGCGGGTCAGATTTCACTGCTCCTTTATTATTATTTATTTGTTGAACTGCGAATTTTTTGGGCTGCCAATGCTTATTAGTTAATGTTATTAATTTTTTCTTTGAGTGACACAGGTATATTTTAAACAAAAATTCCACTAACATGTTTCCTTGGCTTTTTAATCTAGTCGTCGCCAGTTTCCCCTCGTTATTGGGATTTGGTTAATGTCCGTCTGCCAAGGCGTTGGGAGTTACTTGGTATTCTTCTCCTCTGCCCAAACTGTCAGTTTGGTGTAACAATTATATTTTAAAGTTGCCTATATTTTCAATCGTGGATGCGAGGTTGCTGCTGTACCCGTTTGGTTTAGCTTTTAATATTTTAACTTTTTATTGGCCTTTAAAAAGATCGTTTGCGTAGTTATGGCTTATTTCAACTTGAACACAAACTACTAAACTGAGTTAGCACTGCACTTTAATCGGTGTGGCTGCGATTCTTAGTTGTGCGCCAGTTATTCCAAATATGTTTTAGTATGACTGTATTAGTATGACGCGCTGACTTTGTGCCTCGTGCAAGTGTCGCATTTCGCTCTGGCAGGGCAGGGTGTCGATGGCAACATAAATAATGCCCGATGCTCAATTTGATTAGTCGCAGTTAACGCATTTTTGGTTAATGTTAAGTTATATACTTGTAATTAGCTGCTTCAAAGTTAAAAGTTAGTGTCTCCAAATTTTATATAGATAGATTACGACAGGGGGAGGGTGCAAAAGACTACAGCCTAAAATTGGCCTTTTAAAGCTTTAGCGCTTTGAACTCATAATCCAAAGCGGAGAAACTAAAAATATTTCCAAATCTTTATTAGTCTATCTTATGCATCCCACCATATCCCTTTCAACAGCCCTACAGGATTCACAAACCCACTTTAAGTCCGCTGTGGACTCGAATCAGGTCGATACTGCGGCCGTTCAGGACAGCACCTTTTTCGTGCATCCAGCAGCAAAACCCATCTTAACAGTTGCTCGCACATAGTAACTTTTTTTATAAGCGGACAAACGTTATTTAATTATTTTAATTGAGGGGTAATCAATATAATAAATCTAAATTAAAGAAAAAAACGAACTGCACAAAATAAAAACAAAGTGTTCAAAAAACCAATAAAATTGATGCTGATTTGTAGAAAAATATAAACGGAGCAGGCGCGGTGCCCAAAGTAAGCACAATGGAATCAGCACATAAGCAACAAAGAAAGAACAAATAAGAAAAATAAATAAAAAAGATGAGAAAAACCGACCAACACCAACAGCAATATTTATGTAAGTAAGTCGTTAAGGGTTGTGGTATTGTTGATGTTACAAGACAAGCATATTTTTGTCTATATATGAATGCGTTATATTTGTATGTCCCTTGCGGAGACGTACAAATTTAATTTATCTATACGTGAGATCATCTTTATATTGCAGGCAGATTTTTACATTAATTGTCAGTGCATTAATTCCTTGATACCAATTGGATGTATCCGCGAATGTATTTTGTTGACGTGTATAAAAGAACTTTTTAAAGTCTTGCGTCGACGGTAGTAGGGCGACTTTAAGCAGTCTCGGTTACCTATGCTCGCCCCACTATACCTCTGCAACAGATACAAAGTTAAAAAAAAAGGGGACTAGTGCTCCACCTCGATAACGATCTCTCGTCATGGTTTATGAGTTCACGACAAATGAATATAAAAAAATATTCTCTTTTTTTTGACTTAAAATCTTTATTGCTCTTGGTAAGGAAACTAGCCGAGGTTAGAAGATAATTTTTCCTTTTTGGTTTAATTAATAATAGGTTCCACTCACGTTCTCCTTTTTTCTGCTGAACTCCTGTATTCGTCGTTCCGTTTCTGATCTCTCCCTTCATCACTTCGCCATCTTCTCCGCTTTTT
The DNA here is from genome assembly GCA_035043565.1 of Drosophila robusta. Taxonomy (NCBI): domain Eukaryota; kingdom Metazoa; phylum Arthropoda; class Insecta; order Diptera; family Drosophilidae; genus Drosophila; species Drosophila robusta. The sequence goes on from JAWNMW010000597.1 coordinate 9,803, forward strand.
TATTTTTATTTCGCGTGTCAGTTCACTTCGCTAAGTCTCGGCACGATCGTTTTGATCTTTCTTTACCGACTCACCTCTCGTTCGGCACGCGACCAATTTTTCAGTTTCAATGTCGCGAGCTAACTCACGACGGTCTCCGATCCTCATGCTGGGATCAAGCGCACGACAAAATCTCATTTATTAGCTAAATGTCGCGCGTCGAAAGCTTAACAGCTGACCATGTACATAAAAATTCAAATTTTATCCGCTAACGCCTAACGCATAGCTTATAATAACACGCCCTTTTTGTCCCTCTCCACTTAATTATAATTATTTCAACAACTTTTCACTAAAGCGAGCCAGTTTACAGCTTAAAATAAACGCCTCACTTCAGATAGGCTTGATAATAATCTTAATAATAAAAAAGCAAGATTTGCGGTTCCGTTCGCGCTGGTACTCAGCTGATGTTACAAATAATAAAATAAAATAATAATAAGAATGAGATGAGTTGCCAGTGCTTGCTGTCGAACGCCAATACAGTCGGTTGGCGCCCTTCCAAGCGTTACCCCAGCGACTGACTTCAAGTTCAAAGGCAAGCTGGATTAACCCCATAAGGACACCATCTCCCCGACTTCCGTCATATCTTTGGAGCTCACGTCCACGAGGGCGGCCGCCAGCTCCAGGCATCGCAGGCCCTTCCGACAAACTAGGCGACGGCTGCTCTCTTGGACATGGCCATGGGGGTAACGACTGTGGCTTCTCTTCATCCAACGACTCTCCTATTCTATGCGGTCCCCTTGGCGTGGGTCTCTACCGGGGCCAGCTCCTTAGTGGCCACATTCCGGGTTGGGGTCGGTGTCGTTGTCGCCCTCGTCTTTTGTTTCCCCCGACGATTTGGCATCGATCGAGTCCGCGTCCTCCACCCGCGCCGCCTGTTTCGCTTCAGCGTCATTTCACTCCATCTTGTCATCGCTGATTTCAATGGCTTCCCCGTCCTTCTGTGGAATGAAAAGTTTGACATTACCATTCCTCATGTGAAGTCGTCGACATTGTTAACAACAAAAAACAAGTAAGAACGTTGCAGTCGGACGTAACCGACTGCGTAATACTCGTTCACAGTGCACGAAATTTTTTTATTTTGGAAAATTATAGAAGGGCATTGGTGGGCGTGACCAACATTTTTCGGCTCGATCTTAAGAGGATGTCATGCAAACACTGTCTGCCAAATTTGGTGACCCCAGCTATAAAATTGTGGGAGATATAGATTTTCGCGATTTGTGGAGGCGGGAGTGGTTAGAGCGGGCGTGGCCAGGAATATCTAATTTTAAAATTTGGTGACTCTAGCTCAAAAACTGTGGAAGATATAGCCATTTCCGATTTTTTAAGGCGAGGGCGTTGAGGGCGTTCTAGTAGGCGTGGCCATGAAATCAAGATCGCAATTTTTGGGTGAGGTCATTAACAATCGACATATCAAATTTGGTGATTCTAACTTTAAAATTGTGGGAAATATTCACCTTTTATCGATTCTCGATTTGACGTGTATCGATTTGCCAGCCTGCTAGCGGTTGTGGCCGAAAAATCTTAACACTTTGTCTGAAGCAGGTAATTACAAGTCTATATCCAAAATTTCGAGTCTCTATTTTCAATAGCGCCGAAAAAAGTTACGCTCATCCGGACAGCCGGACAAACTGACAGATCGACGGACATAGCACAAAACCAATAGACTCTTTACACTTCGTGAACGAGTCCCCGACTAGGGATATCCTGAACCCTATTTTTTCACACATTTCAACCACTTTGCATTCATACACACATACACAAATTCACGCAGCAGACAGCGTGTCGTTTAGTTTGAGTCTCTAACTTTTGAAGTTTCCAAGAACGCTGCGTTTATATAGACGGAGAGACGGACAGGGCTAGATCGACTCAGCTCGTCGACCTGGTCAAGTATATATACACTTTGTGGGGTCTGAAATGCTTCCTTCTGCCTGTTACATAAATTTGCAGAAAACCATTACACCCTTTTTACCCGTTTTAAATGGCTTCAGAGTATAAAAACAAACTATAAGTTAACGGCGTTACGGAATTAGTTTTTTTCAAAAATACGCCCTTATGCATGGACCTGCCCCTTAGTGGGATCTTCCAACGATTCCTCTCCAACATCTGACTCTTTATTCGGCTTCAGGAGGGAGATTCGCAATCCTGCTCTTACGATCTCCGTCTCTGACCAAGCGCACGATATTCTGGGAGACGAATTTCGTTACACGATGAGGCCCGCCATACTTTGCCACAAACTTTGTGGCACTCTTGTCCGATGTCCTCTTTAGCCCGAGTAGTCGCCACGCCCTGTGACCTAATTGCCGATAAAGTTGTTCGTTCTCCATCGTGAAATTGGCATACTTCTCTGGTCCTTTACGAGTCTGCTACCACATTGAGTTTGCCTCGGCGGTAGTGCATGTCGAACTGGTATTCCTGCAACTCTAATGCCCAACGCCAGAGGGGCTCTCAATGGAGTTCAGCCTCTTCAACGCCGTGTGATCCGTGATCACGTGAAACCTCTTACCTTTCAGATAATACCGTGATTTCCTGATAGACCAAACTATGGCCAGGTTCTCGTTTTCCGTGTTCGCATTCGGCTTTCAGAAGCTTCCTACTTGTCTATACTATCTCGTATTCTTCCCCTTGATCGTATGTGTCAGAACCGGCCCCAAGCCCTGTTGGTGCGCGTCCGTCTGAAGCGAAATCTTTTAGTAAAAGTCGAGACTGGCGAGTACAAGTGCCGTCGTGAAACTCCCCTTGAGTCGTTCGAATTCCTCCTGTTGCTCGTTACTCCACGACCACTTCTTACTCTACTTCAGTAACGACGTCATAGGCTGCACGACCGTAAAGAAGTTGAGGACGAAACGTCGGTACTAGGAAGTCATTCCTAGGCATTGACGCATCTCCGTGCAGTTCGTCGGTGCTCTTAGTGTGGAATCGCCTCCATTATTGCGGGGTCTGTTCGTTTGCTACCCCCGCTTATGACATGCCCCAAATAGACTAACTATGTTCTAAAAAACGAACATTTCTTCCTGTTTAGCTTCAGATGCGCGGCCGGATCTGCGGAAAACTTCCCGAAATTTTCCACATGCTAATGTGGTTTAAATAAGCAAAGCGAACGGCTCTAGCCCGCGACCTATGACTGAGTCTAACTCCCGCTGAGACGTGGCACTCGCCATGTGCAACCCGCCACTGATACAATCCCCGACCACGCAGGGTAAAAGCCGTGCAAGCCCTGCTATCCTTCGCCATCGGAATTTGCCAATAGCCATGCTTCAAGTCTAACGTCGATATGAACTGCACATGTCTTAAACGCTCCAAGATGTGGTTTATCGTCAGTTCCAGGTATGCATCGGGAATCGGATGGCACACATGCGCCACTCGCCGGTCTTCTTCGAGGACGATCGCTGTGCGGGCTTATCTACGGCTCTAGAACACCCCCTCGTATCAATTCATCCACTGATCCCGCTGAAACTGTATCCTACAACATTTCAGGTAATCCTTTTAACATTGGTTATTTAGAATAGAGAAATTAGATCGAGAAATCAAATATCGAGTCTAATCCAAAATAGAACTATATTTCTTGAACTTCCTTGAACATCGCTGACTTTTTATTTTTTAAGTTGGTTAATTCCCGTGTGGGCCAAATAGTTTTGTTAGACCTAAGTGAATCACAAACCGGGACATAAAGTGAAATACAAAATCGCGATTGCACTATCGATGACCCTACACATGTAAAGCAGAGACTAGTCAGTCTGGGATAAGAACTGGCAAAGTCGGTTTTCCGAAATTGCCGAGATCGCTCTGGAGGTTTACTACCCGGGCTTAGCAATCGGGCAGGTGATCAATCAACACCTCTAAAGTGGGGTGATAGGTATCTACTTCATATAGGCATAGTACGGAAATCAGACAAGAAAGAGTGATCCAAAGCAAAAATAGGATCAAGCAATTTATATTGCGAATTTGGAATAGCACTGATTTGACACAATGACATTCCAAATAAATTATCAAGAAAATTATTTTGGGTCGTGGAAATCAACACGTTAGAGTCAGGACTAGAAATCCAAGTAGTTACAGCAAATTGATGTCACCGAGAGCTACAAGAGAATCATAGTCGGAAAGCATAGCGAAAACAGAGTGTATTGCAGAGATATGCAAAGAATAGTCCGAATTATCTGAACAAGGACGAATGTAGGAACAAGTAATAAAAAGGCAGACATCGTTAATACATAATTTAACAGCAATAGTTTCTATATCTATATTACAGTCTATAATTGCTATCTCCGAAACTAAAACAGCATCAACAGCAATAAGTACACCACCACGAGGATGAATGCGATATTTCCTAGGAATAGAGAATTTGCTAGAAAATATTTCAGCATCTAGAATGTCAAGCCTTAACCATATTTCAGAGAAGGCAATGATATGAAAATGAAAAGATAGACTTTTAAGATAAATGTTACTAAGTTTACTACAAAGACCTCTTACATTCTGGTGGCCAAGAAAGAGGGAGGATGTTAGTTTTTTTGTGATAACAGAGACCGCAAGAGGTTGACTTAAACTACCACCAAGTGGCGGAAGTACAATCGGAGACAGATTTTTCTTTGTCGCAGAGTATTCTTTTATTATTGATTGGTCTGGAAAGAATTCTTTACAACAAATTTTGCTAAAGTGTTCGGCTGGCACACTTATTTTAAATGATGAGATTTTTTAGAATATACGTAAATTGCAATTTTTTCACAGAAATATTGGCTTTAAATTTCTCAGAATAAAGGCCTTGACATCGTCAGTAGTATCAGGGTCAGGGTCTATCGTTGAAAGGAAGATTTGTTTTTTTTTTGTGGAAGGTCACAAGGAAGCTCAAGGGTCACGTTAAAAACCTGAGCAGTAGCTTCCAATGCAGCAATAGCCTTAGTTGATTGGCAATTTGATTCGGCCGATTAATTAGCACTAGAAAGTTGATCAGTGTGAACAGAGCTAATAACTTCAGAATCAGAAAAATGTTCGGGGCCAGAAGGAGTAACATCCATGGGAACTATGTTGTTTTCGTCACTCCTGTCTTTAATGTAAGGAGAAGGGGATAACAAATTTTTTATAATGTTATATTTCATTCGACATATTATCACACTTCCAGTAATAAACAAAACCCATCTTTGCTCGTACGTGGCAATTTTTTTTATAGCAGACAAACATTATTTAGTTATTTAACTGAGGGTTAATCAAAAGAATAAATTTAAAATAAATAAAATTAACTGATTCTGAAATTTAAAATTGATGCCGAGCAAAAATAAGAAGAAAAAAGAACCGTTCAACACCAACAACAATATTATTGTAAGCGCGGAGAGAGTAATTAGACTGTTTTAGAGCGCGAAAATGCTCAAACAAAAAGTTAGCAGGCAACAATGCAACTGCACAAGTCAACCAGTTTGCTTGCGCTGCAGTTTGTTGTTGTATTTAAACTCAATTTATACAAATTTACGTAAAAGATTGCCAAATAGATTCGAACAATGTGTTTCACATAATCGATTGAATCACACAGCTACAATACTATTTTTTGGCGCAAACAGGATTGATTAAATCAGTAAAAATGAACAATTCGAAGCGCAAGGAAAAACACGTCCGTTGCAAGTTCAAAACGATTTATAACTTCAGCCACTTTTCCGACTTTGTCGGTCACTTTCCTCTCGGCTCTTCGCGCCGAGACTTGTTTGGCTTCGGTCCGTGCGCGACCTCAACCCGCTCGGCCCCTTTCCTCTCGGCTGTTTGTCCCGAGATCCCCAACTACCATTTGCACATATTCCTTCGAACGTGTGCAAGATCCTCCCGGGATGGGTTCTCCCCTCCCGGGATATCTCTTGGACATTCCTTGGCGGTGGGTAGAAACCCTTGCGTTTTCTAAGGCACCTCCACCTCGAACGTGATCCCGGCTAGCTCAAGTTTCCCTGGTCCTGCTATTGACAATACTCTTCGCTCTTGCGACCATGGGCACCGTACCCCCTACAAAATGCGACTTACTGTTCGGACACTCCCTCGAGAAATAGTCAGCCTTACCACAATTGAAGCTCCAAGGGTCGAACACTTTGCCACCCTCTTGATTGCTCATCCGATTAGTGGCTTCCAGCGGGATTACCGGTGTTCCGGTATTATTCCTACCACCGGTGTCCCAGTGTTATTCCCGCCGAAGCCCGCGGGTATCGTTTGGGCTGGCAACGAACAAAAAGGATTTCTGCTGGTATTCACTACTAAAGTCTTCTCCGCAATAACTGAAGAGCTGGAAGTCCGGAACGTTCGTGGGTCTGGCGTTTTACGGTGTCGTATTCCACTGCCAAGTGCGTCAGTTGAAGCAGGGTAATAAACTCACTCCTCCTTACGCACAACCGGTATTCTGGTGCCGCGTTCTCGCATGCACAATGTAATTATCTTGCCACATCATGCATCATGGTCCTTCACTCTATCAAGTTCTCCTTGAAATCTTCCCCCTCACGCTGATGGCGGGTACGGATCCCATCCTCTAGCCTCTCGAAATAGCGCGGTGGTAAAAAGAATTCTAAAAACTTACTACGAAAAGTCGTCCAACTCGCATCGCGAAGACGACTGATCAAATATCACCTCGCGGGCCTGTCTGTCAAAACCTCGTCTATCGCCCGCGGCAACCCATCCGGGCGAATATCATAGGATATCGCCTTGTCCTCTAAAGTTTCCAAGAACAAGATTGAGTCGGTATGCCCATTAAAACGTATTTACCACTTACGGACATGTTCGGGTACTATGATGTCACTCCTTTGCTCTACGGCACAGGGATTTGAAAATTGGTGGCGGGGTAAGCATGTGTATGATGATCCACGCTGTGTCGCACCGCACTGCTGTAAGCCTTGTCGCCTGATGCCGATCAGAGATCCGGGCGTACTGGCCTCGCACTCCGTAGACGGGTTCATACCTCGGTCGGGTGCCTACCCTTCTAGATAAGCCGCTTACGCACCTCACCTACTCTCCTTTCTTTCTCAAGTTTATCATTTTATTTATTTATTTTCACTTTTTGTACTCGTTCAAGAAGCGATAAGCGTACATTGGTAGAGACTTGTAATTTTAATTATATACTTGTAATTATCTTCAGAAAGCTTCAGAAAGAGTGTTAAGATTTTTGTGCCACGCCCACTGGGCAACAGGCAATCGATCATGTCGATACAACTCAAATCGCAAATCGATTAGAGGTGAATAATTTCTACAATATTAAAGTTAGAGTCGCCAAATTTGGTATATAAATTGCTGGTAACCTTCCCCTACTAAAACGCCCCCAACACCCCGCCTTCAAAAATGGAAATGGCTATATCTCCCACAGTTTTCCAGCTAGAGGCTCCATATTTACAGAATATATTACTGGAAAGCTCTGCCAAAAGACACGAAAAAATGTTCCGATGTTATTAATAGTTGTTAATAGCTAAAATCGATACACCTGAAAGCTCAAACATGTAACATATGTGTAATTTACATAATATTGCTGCTGACCTCTTTAAAAGATTGCGACCTTGATATCCCGCGCACACCTACTAGAATGCCCCCAGCCACCCGCCCCACGGATCGTGAAAGCCCACATCTCCTATTTTAGAGCTATATCTTCCA
>JAWNMW010000598.1:0-29879 GCA_035043565.1 Drosophila robusta
CCACACTAAATTAACAAATAAAGTGGTAAATAAAACTATTTAATCCTAAGCTGAAAAATTTAAACAAATTGTAAACACAAAGAAAACACGAAATAAATTGACAAAAAAGAAAACTTTTATTTATTTTTACATTATTACGTTAACTTGTGAAATACAATCATAGGCTCAAACAGGTTTGGAAGGGCATACGGAATAGGCCAGGATCCGGTGCACCTGCAATACAGTGCGTGTACTATGCACGCTCAAAGTCATAAAACAACCAAAGCAATGTAACGAAGAAAGGCGACACCCTAGAAATCACTGAGCGTGTTGTTAAAAATTGACACGTAAACCAGAAGTCATAAAACTAGAAAAATTATGAGAAAACAAATCCAGAAGCACATCCATACATTACCTGCATACATGATTACTCCTTGAGCCTTGCCATGCACACACCCACCCTTGTCAGTAGGTGTCTATAGGCGTGAAAGTTACGATCGAACCTTTGTGCATCGCCCTTGGGTTCCCACACCGTATAGAAAAATGGGCTGTTAACACTCTTCAGAAAAGGGAGAGTAAATTAAATAGTTATAAGTCTGTGCACGTGGCTGATCGGACCCTTATCCCACACCCGAAAAAGTAGCCGAACAAGCCGATGCGTGCACTTGTGCGCACGTGATCTCACACCAATAAATCGGAATTTTAATGATCGTCCCTCATCCCACACCCGAAAAAGTAGCCGAACAAGCCGATGCGTGCACTTGTGCGCACGTGATCTCATTAGCCCTCACACCTCAAATCGGAATTTTAATGAGCGTCCCTTATCCCATCCCCGGAAAAGTAGTCGAACAAGTCGATGCGTGCACTTGGGTGCACCTGTGTGCACTTGTTCTCATAAGCCCTCACACCTTTAATCCGAATTTTAATGATCGGGCACCCACGCCACATCCGAAAAGGGAGAGGCAATAAAATTTAACGCCCACTTTCCTCAACTCCCCCTCCACTAATGGTCACATAGGCCCATCGAAAACGATCGCTCCTCCCACCTCCTCTCCTTCAAAAGGGTCACTTGCGCCCATAAAACGATCGGTTCCCTCACCCCAAGACAAAAATGGTAGGGAGACCTACATATTAATTAGGGCCACGTATCTCACTTGATTATTCACCCCAGGTAATAAAAGTGATAGCTACTTCCTGTCACAGAACATACAGTTCCCTACTACTCAAGTGTATGGCTTAGTTTATGTAAGTCAGTCTAGGAAAGTAAAGTCAAGTGAAACAAACGACGCTACATAATACACGACAAGAATCACGGAAAAAGGTTATTAAATAAAGGAATAATTCTAGAAAGAAGATTACAATCTCTACTACTTGTTTTGGGAATTATTTATCAGACGCCCCCCTACAACAGGTGTGAACACTTATCTACCTTAAAGTCTTGGTGACTCTGGTTCAAAAACTGTTGGATATATAGCCATTGCTGAAAGTTTCAAGCGGGGAGGCTAGGGGCGTTGTAGTGAGCGTGGCCGGGATATCAAGCTGGCAATCTTTTGGTGAGGTCACCAGCAATCTAATACATACGAAATTTGATGACTCCAGTTTTAAAATTGTATGAATTATACACATGTAACCGTTTTGAGTTTTTTAATATGTCGATTTTAGCGATTACGGAGGCTTAACATATAGCCACTTTCGATTTTTTAAGGCGGGGGTGCTAGGGGGCGTTCTAGTGGGCGTAGCCAGAAAATCAGGGTCGCAATTATTGAAGTAGGTCACTAGCAATCTAAGTACTAAATTTGGTGAGTCTTACTTTAGTATTATGGAAAATACTGTGTTTTCATAGAATTGCGATTTGAGGTGTGTCGGCACATAGAAGATGACACACAGTCTGACATTGCCACAACACACAGCGAAGTATCGCTTACCTACAGTATAGAGTCATCGGACAAACAATTAACTGCTTTTCGAAAACAAATAGTAATGGAAGAAAGTAAAGTGGGTTCCGATCGCACGGTTATTCTGTTTGGTGTAAAATTCGGCATCTAATAAACTCCTCAAACAGAGATACGCTAATCGAGAGAGTATGCGACGTTTTCAAAAAAGACGTTGTAAGTGCAATTTATTGCGAGCTTCCAATATTGGCATTCGAGCAGCATAAATTGGTAGAAACATTCCCAACAACAACATTTCGACTCACGAAACTAATAGTAACTGACTTCGTAAATAAAAATGAACAGAAAGAGATAATTGTTGCAGAACACAATTGGGCCCATAGGGCCGCCCAAGAGATCGCTAAACCAATTCTACAAGATTATATTTTTTCAAAAATTACCAAGTTGGTAATAGAGGTTGTTGCTGATTGCAAAATTAGCCAAACAGCAAAATACGACCGGTATCCACAGAGGCAGAAGAAACACTTATTTCTTCCTATGTTGGTGAAATGTTATATATAGATGTACACTCAACCAACAAGAAATATTTTCTTGCCGCAATAGATAAATTTTCAATATTTGCACTCGTGCAACCCATCGCTTCTAGAACGGTAATAGGTATACAAGCAGCTATTCTGCAACTTATTCATTTTTATCGCCATACAAAAACAATATACTGTGACAACGCACCCTCCATAAATTCAGAAACAATAAAAACACTATTAAGCAACCAATATAACGTTCAAATTATAAATTCACCACCACTCCACAGTACATCAAACGGTCAGATAGAAAGATTCCATGGAATTCTGGGTGATATTGCGAGATACCTGGCAGCCCAAAGAAAAATCAGTGACACAGTTGAGACGATACTTCAAGCAACTATCGAATACAACAAAACTGTTCACTCGGTTAGCGTCAAGCTTGATATAATTCATTCATCCTTCCCAGAACTTGATGTTGTAATTAAAGATAAGGTTCTTAAGGCGCAACAGCTCCAAATGAAAAGATTAAATGAAGTAAGGTAGGATAGGCAATTCCAAGTGGGACACAAAGTCCTTATAAAAGCTAACAAACGGCTAAGAAACAAACGGCTAAGAAACAAACTTGCGCCTTTATACACCGAGATAAAAGTTAACGCAGACTTGGGAACAACAGTCTTAAAATTATTCCTCCTTCTTCTGATAATTCTGTCTATTCAATGCACTTCTCTGCTATACATTCTATTTCTGCTATGCTTTCCGATCGTGTTTTCTTTATAGTTCTCGGCGACTTCAATATTGCAGGAACTACATGGATTCCCAGTCCTAATTCCAGCGTGTTGACTCCCACGACTCAAAATGATTTTCTTGATAATTTATTTGGGATATCATTGTGTCAAATCAATGCTATCCCAAATTCACTGCATAAAATGCTTGACCTTATTTTTGTTTTAGATCAATCTTTTTTGTCTGTTTCCCGTACTGAACCAATATCATGTCCGGAAGATCCATATCACCCTTCATTAGAGGTGTTGATTGATTTACCTGCCCGGGTGCTAAACCCAGGTAGTAAACCTCCAGAGCGAGCTCGCCATTTTCGGAAAACCGACTTTGCCAAGCTAACTCTGCTCTTATCCCAGACTGACTGGTCTCTGCTTTACACCTGTAGGGACATGGATAGTGCAATTGCGATTTTTTACTCGACTTTAAACCAACTTTTTGATGCATGTGTCCCGGTTTGTAACTCAATTAGGTCTAACAAACCTGTTTGGTTTACACGGGAATTAACCAATTTAAAAAATAAAAAGTCAAGGATGTACGGGAAGTTCAAGAAATCTGGCTCTTTCTTGGATTACACTCGATATCTGATTGCACGATCTAATTTTATTGTCCTTAATAATCATTGTTATAAGGATTACCTTAGAAGGTGTAGGATACAGTTCCAGCGGGATCCTAAACGGTTCTATAGCTTTGTTAATGCGAAGCGCAAATCGTCAACACTACCATCAACTATGTTTTTTGAAAAAACGACTGCTGACTCAGATCAGGCTATTGCCGATTTATTTGCTACGTTTTTTCAAACAACCTATAGTTCTCAGAATTATTTATCTCACTTGCCATATCCTTATCATGTAAATGTTTCTAATTGCATTTTTGGGCCGTTGATCACAGAAAGTTTACTATTAAATGATCTAAGGGTCATCAAGCCCGTATTTTCACCGGGACCTGATGGAGTACCAGCCTGCGTTCTTAGGTATTGTGCTGAAGGTGTCTCAAAGCCCTTGTTTAAATTATTTAATTTGTCCGTGGAGTTAAGTTCTTTTCCTCACATCTGGAAAGAATCATTTATTATTCCTCTCCTTAAAAAAGGAAACAAGTCTAATGTTTTGAACTATAGAGGTATTTCTAAGTTGTCTGCTATTCCTAAGCTGTTTGAGAAGTTGATAACTTTCCAACTACAACATCTCTGCAGATCTATAATTTCACCCTACCAGCACGGGTTTATGAAATATAGATCTACCACCACTAACCTATTGGAATTCACCTCTTTTGTTATTAAGGGTTTCCAAAATAAAATGCAAACAGATGTTATTTACACTGATTTCAGTAAGGCGTTTGACTCTGTTAATCATTCGCTTTTACTGCATAAGCTTCATATTCTGGGATTTCCAAATAACTTAATTCTTTGGATATCCAACTATTTGTCTTTAAGAACTCAAAAAGTTTACTTTAAAGGCCTTGTTTCTAAACCTGTTCACGTTACCTCCGGAGTACCGCAAGGAAGTCACCTTGGTCCGTTATTATTCACTTTGTTTATAAATGACCTCCCTTCTGCAATAAACCACTCTCGGGTGCTGATGTACGCCGATGACGTAAAACTTTGCCTGTCGTCTACTAACTCTCTAGCTGGACAAAATTTACAATCCGACCTTGACAGTTTCCAAACCTGGTGTCAAGTAAATTTATTAAATCTTAATTACAGTAAGTGTAAATTAATGTCCTTTTATAGACGCATGCCATTTTTTAATAATTATTTTCTAAATGATGAACCTCTAGAGCGTATTGTGTCCATTAACGATTTGGGCATTCTTCTTGATCCGAAGCTTAAGTTTGACAAGCATATTTCTGCTGCTGCTAATCGAGCGTTTGGAGTCCTGGGATTCATAAAGCGCTGGTCGAAAGAATTTGACGATCCCTACATTACTAAAACCCTTTATACTTCACTTGTTCGTCCAATTCTTGAATATGGATCTTGTATATGGTGTCCCCAATACAAGATTCATCAGGATAGAATTGAATCCGTGCAAAAACAATTTCTGCTTTTTGCCCTCCGGGGTCTCAACTGGAATCCTAATTCCCGCATGCCTTCTTACCGTAGTAGACTCTTACTAATTAATCTTCCCTCTCTTTCTGCTCGTAGAACCATGCTAGGTGTAATCTTCTTACACAAACTAATCAATGGGGAAATTGATTCTTCAGAATTAATCAGCCAAATTAGTTTCGCGGTTCCGTGCAGAAATACGAGGAATTTTTTACCAATTTCTCTTGAACTATGTATTACTAACTATGCTATCCACAACCCTTTTCGCATCTTATGCGCTACTTATAACAATCTTTTTCATATATTAAAAAATGCATGTTCTATCCCTGTCATTAAAAAATTAATCCTTTGTCATCTGTCCATTTGTTCGCGATCTTCGTCACCGCACGTTATGCGGCGCGCCCCTCGGTCGGTTGGGCGGGAGGTGGGTGGCATTTTGCCTGGGTCCGCGCGTTAACAAGCCCGTGCTTGGTATCGTTGGGCCACTTGAATGTACTGATCGTTAGTACATCTACGTCCAAAAAACAGAGGGTGGTGCACAAGGACAATATAAGATAGCACTAATCCTTTATTTTCATTTATATCTTAGGATTTGGGTTACATAACTTCTTGCCACAATGACGACAGCTAAACTTACTGACTACAATAACGCAAACTACATACCAATCATAGACGGGGACGTAACAATTTGGAAGGAATTCCAGTACTTGAAGCACTCAACCAACTTGACCATGTACTCAGCAGTGGAAAAGAAACAGAAGAATTACGAAACCAGTTCCCTCCGTCACACATGAGACAGATATTGGACTCAGAAGTACGACACATGCGGACTCTTATAACCACAGTAAATATCCATCATCGACACGCTAGAAGCATTAACTTATTAGGTCCCGCTTTAAAAATTAAAGACGGAACTCCAGATTTTGACGACTTCGAGAAACTAAAATTTACACAGAAAGAGCTCATAGATTCAGAAAACAGACAGATATTAATTAACGCAAAGACACAGGAACAAAGAAATAAACTAACAAACGTAGTAGACCTTATAGTAAAAATTGCAAAAATAAAACAGACAAATACGGAACAATTTTCCGGACTTGAAGCCTTGTTGTCGGTTACACTCACAAAAATTAAAATAATCAACTCCGCGATTTTAGACTCCAATGATTTGGAAAATATAACCAATGAACATTCTACCAATATTACAATTACTGATCTAACGGAAGTAGCCCAAATTAAAGTTTTACTAAATGTTGATTTTTACATTTTATAATAAAATATCCGAGGTCTAACTTAGTATGCACAAAATAATCTTAAATAACGTTCAACACAACGGCACAATTCTTAACTTCGCCGAAGATAATAACATAGCCGACTGCGATAATCAAGTAATGCCGATTGGAAATTTTAGTACCGCCCTCACAACAACATTCTGCAAAAAATTGCCTTACATAATTTGCGCACAACAACTTCACTCAGGTGGCAGCGCATATTACATAACTCGCCCCAGTCACCTCCAGCCTCTAGCAGTCATCGATGACGGCGTTATCATCATCGATGATGAAACAGCTACGATCAACGAACAATTGGTAACTGGAACAATTCTTCTTACCTTTGATAAGGAGGTAAAGGTGAACGACTCCGGGCCCAGCAGCATCAACGCTCCTTAATATAACGGGCCACCGAGAAATACTGAGCTTGCTGTACTTGCATAAGTTAAGTATGGAAAACCTTCAATTCATTGGCCATTGGACTAATAAAGTGGCCTATAATATCTGGAGTGGCCGTGATGATGTTCTTGGTCCTCTGTGTTATCTTATCCAAGCCTACCAGAAGCACCAGAGGGTCCGATGCCAACATGATCTTCAAGTTATCATCGACAGTTTCAATAAGTTCGAGGATGTCCTACACTTAAGGAGGGGAGCAGTTAACACGATCGTCCAGCAACGAAGAAGTTGCCAAACCGATCACGCATAGCCGGCTTGGTAATTGTGCAAGGTCAGCAACATATGCGGATATCGCACAACAACAACACAAGAAGTGCAAGCCTCAGTCCGCGACAATGTTGCAGGCAATGCTCCGCAGCGAAAGCAGCCGTTATGTGACACCATGCACGAGGGGCGAAGTGCGCACTTTTAGGGCATAGGGCTAGCTTTGGTTATAAGAAACAATGTTCTTAGTTTTGATTTTAGGAAATAAACCGCGCCGGTCATATCCCGCTACATTCAAAGTCTTCTCATTTTGCGCAACAACGCGCATTATTAACATTTAATAATAATTTACCTGCATCGGCCGTAGCCCCGCTAGCCGCGCATCATATTGTTATTTTCCAACCGGAACTGCTCAATTTATATACTTTATGGGGTCGGAGCCACATCCTTCTGCCTGATTTCTCCATTTGCAATGAGGTCAGGGTATAAATAGAGGACATATGCAAACTGTTGTCGTTTTTCAAAATTTTGTTGTTGCATCCTATGGCAAATTTGCCTGCAGACCGAATTTAAGCAGTTGTCCTCAACCAAATAACTATTCATTCTTTATTCTTTATGATTCGTTTGTTCCGCTGTCAACATTAAGTTTTTTCTAGCCTAGAAAGAGTTCCACTCTTAGCATGCATTCCACTCATAATAAAGTAAAATTTTCTTTAAGGTCGCAAGCATACGCTCTGAAAAGGCAACACTTTTTTTCGTGCAGCCGCATGGGGCGAAAAGAATATTTATATTTTTAAATTCGCAGCCTCCGACCTCGCAAGCCATTTTCGCCGACTAGGAACGACTTTTTCTGTCCTTTACATGCAATATTAAAAAAAAAATCGTTTGAAAACAACTTAATTTTCGAGGTTTAACGGAACGATTGTGAGCGTGTTCAGTGGTGCCTGCTGTGGCGTGGCAGCACCCATATCTATTGTGCATGTGAAAATCGTAAATTCGAATATTTGCGTTCGGATAGTTGGTCCACGGTATTTTTCACGACTGCAGGCGCCTGCACCACACTTGCAGTCATGCATTCTTGTGGAACAAACATTCCGCCGGTGCAGCACCACTCCCATTCCGGAACACCACTCACACGCCGCAGTGCCAGTCAGTCCACCGTGCTTTTCACCATATCTACTAGACTAGTAGGGCATATTGAGGCGGCAATAGCAGCGAGCCACCTCAATATCCACATACAGGCAGCTTGTAGCCACATAGCCCATCGTTTGCGCTAACGCTGCCAAGGCAGATAAAAGAGGGAATTGAACGCCTAAAAATCGGAGGCAGCAGCTACTATTTTTGCGGATCGTAGCGGAGTTTAAAATGAAAAGGAATACATTTTAAATTTAGTATTATCCAATTAGCCTAATACTTACATTTGCTTATGTTCTATTTTAGTGATTCATTGCCGCAGTCATTTTGTTGTTTCCACACATATATTATTCCATATGCAAGCTCATCTTTATAAACGAGCTGCACAATTGCCCGGTTTGTTCACACTAAAGTTTTTTTCTCTTTTTGCAATGCATGTGACTGTGGATGCGTTTGTTGATCAAAACAGATCCGCTCTTTTTTTGTAATTTTTTTCTCTTTTAAATCGAGTTTTCACTCAAGAACATAAGCAATTTGAATTTTTGCAGATTTAGGACATTTTTTTTGCGCAAATCCGGTTGCATTTTCTTTGTATAAATTTATCGTTTTATGAACCTCTTTATGTACAGATTTGTATTTTGCACTATTTGCATTACATTTATATTTTCGAGTATTTGTATTACATTTATCTAATGTGTAAGGAACATTTTTTGAAGAGTACTTTAAGAATATATGCGAATATAAAATGGTGTAAATTTATCTTTGTAAAGGCACCTTAAATATATAGCACCGCAGAAACATTTAGGGTATGTTCATGAAGTTGATTTGTTGCTACAGGTAGGGTGTGTAAAGACGGAGAACAACGTCATCAGAGTTCTCCGATTTTATGAAAGGCAGTATATATCTTGTGGTCCGATATAGTCTATGCGGTTTGTTTTTCAGATAATTTTGTCTTCCTTACCTGTCTACGATTTTATTATCGTAACGCATATGTCAAAGCGGCACATAACACCCACGCCACTTTCCCTGAGCATAGCCGACTCACAAGAAAAAAGAGTGTGCTTGCTGAGACATCGTTAAGTGTCTTCGTTACATAATAAATGGCGCCCAATGTAGGGCCAAAAGAGCCGTATGATAGACGTGCCGAAGAATATATCGTAAAATGTATATTTACACCCCACGCTTCCCATAAGTCATATTCCCAACTCGCTTCATCAAATCATTTCTGAGCAAACTATATATCAAACTAGGGCTTGCCTGCATTTTGATTATTGTCGGAGCCAGATCGGTAGATAGGGGGTTTTGAATACATGTTCGTAGAATTTATCTTGGTTAGAAAAGAATCGAGCCGAAACAGTATTACCTTAAATATCATATTGCTTTGGAATGATAGGCTTGAATATAACTCGAATTTATACCAAGCAATAGGTAAAGGTTTAGTTTTTTCTTGTCCTATTAAATTTGAAGTTGCTTAAACTTGATATTTTCGGCATTTTTCTCTCTTAATGGGATTATACACTCACACCGTTATATAGTAAAAATAATTTATATATACGGATTCCAAGTCTTTTACCTCTCAACATATTCTGCGGTGCTAGTGCTTAAGGATAAGTTCCTTTTAATAATAATAATATAATAATAATAATAAAATTAAAAATAAAAGAAACGCAGGATTTGGAAGAATATATATAATGGAAAGAAAAAGATATTTCCAAAACGGAAGAGCAAGAAAAATAACAAAAATATGGCGGATAGGCGATGTTCCGAGAATATGGTTGTTCTTTCGAATGACGACTCAGTACGTCGCACCATCTGTAACGACACAAATTATGTTGGCAGCGGGTAAAACCAGTTCTTCCGAACGTGGAGCCCAACCTCCTAATTACCGTATGTTATACTGGAGCTATTGCAAAAACACGCGTGAGTACCAGCTCACAAGCACGCTATACTCCAATCGTAAAGAGCGGTCGCCAAAATGCTAGTGCGAACCCAAGACGGGATTTCACACACGGCCGAGTAGTGCCAGAATCACATTGTGTGTCAGAAACCCGCATTCAACAATTTATATCCAATTCCTTAGAAGGCTTTGGACGCGCGTGACCGCAGCTATTTTAGAGCAACTTAGTTCGGCCATGAGAAACTTGAACCATTCTAATACACCACGTGAGGTCCGTTATGAGCCACAACTCGAGTGGGATAATGACATTGGTTTCCCATTTTCTCACTTAAGCAACGCTAGCAGTGTGCGCAATTATAGCTACATGGCTAGACCACCTAGTTCCTGAATTAATGTAACCAATTCACCATTGACACGACCCGACAGAATTTCTAATGTAATATCGAATTGGCGTATAAAATTCAGTGGACCAGCAAACCACCTTCTCATCGAAGATTTTCTTGATAGGGTAAATTGCCTCACAACTCAATGTCTAAAAGGGAATTTGGCGCCCATGACCCAATTTGCCAACCTTCTGTTCTCCCGGTCTTTCTTTTACTGGCGTGTACATAAAACAGCGGAAAACGTGAACTAGTTCAAGTTGTGCAGCCGCCTACAGGAGAAGTATCAGAATCAGCGTTCTGACCGCGACATTAAAAATGCAATGCGTCGTCGCAAACAGAGCAGTAATGAGATTTTCGATGAGTTTTTAGACGCGGTACTCTCAATTGCTAGTTCTCTAAAAGAGTCTATGTTCGATAACGAAATAACCACTGAAGTTCGATACAATTTAAAGCTCGAACTACTACACGAGTTACTGCATGTAGACCTTTAACAAGCAGCCTCCGACCTGGGTCGACATAGATCCCACCCCATCCATACTGGTACCGCCTTAATGCCATCAGCCAGCATTTCTGCACACGCTGGAAAAACGAATACCTTAAGGAGCTGCACAAACGCAACAAGTGGCGTTTTCCAACAAGGAACATCGATGTGGGCGATCTGGTCGTCATCAAGGAAGATAATATTCCTTCTAATGAATGGCGACTAGGTCGCGTCCATAAGACCTTCCCAGGTGAGGACGACAAGATGCGGGTCGCAGATCTTCTTACATCCAGATGCATCGTCAGTCGGTCAATTTCCAAATTAGTTCACCTTCCTACCGAAAGCGACATGCATTCGCTTTAAATATAATATGAGGCCCAGTCAAATTTGATGATAATCCAAAGTTCCCCTTTCTCCACTACAGCAAGTTCGACATGGCTCCACGCGCACATAAACAGGTGGCAACGAGGGAGGAGCGCAGACGGTTGCGAGGAACAAAGTCCTTCCGATGCCGAGTCTGTCGCGGAATCCACCCTCTAAAGGTATGCCGACGCTTCCTACGGCTCAGCGCTGAAAAGCGAACAGTACGACAAGTACAAGAACTGCCCAAATTGCTTAGCCCACCAGCACTCTGAGGGTGTATGCAGGAGTGGTGCCAAGTGCCGCATATGCCAGCGCGAGCATCACACCCTCCTCCACCTGCACGAATCCGTGCACCTCCACCCTCCACATACCCGAACCCCGCGTACCGCCATTCCGCCATGCACGAGCACTCCACGCTCAAGGTCGCTGCGGGCCCGCATGACAAAATCATTCCCTACGCCGTCCCTGACCACGCTGCTGCAGCACCGCTGTCCAAAGCTGCTGCCAACCGCCATCATCCTTATCGATAACGGCTCCAGGACGTACGAGACATGGGCACTAATTGATCCGTGCACAGCCGTTTCATGGATCAGCGCTCTAATTTTAAAATTTTGTGAATTATACACATGTAAACATTTTGAGTTTTTTAATCTATCGACTTTAGCGATTACGGAGGCTTAAGGGGGCGTGGCCAGAAAATTTTTTTGTTCGCAGGAACTTTTCAGTAATTTATATATCAAATAAGGACCCTCTTGTTCAAAAACTGTTGGAGCTATAGCCATTTCCGATTTTTTAAGACGGAAGTGCTAGGTGGCGTTCTAGGGGGCGTGGCCAGATAATCAAGGTCGCAATTTTTGAAGGAGGTCACCAGAAAATTTCTACGTACCAAATTTGGTGACTCTTACTTTAGTATTATGGAAAATATTGAGTTTTTATAGAATTGGGATTTGGGGAGTATCGGCACATAGAAGATGACACACAGTCTGATATTGCCACAACACACATCAAAGTATCGCTTACCTACACTATGGAGTCATCGAACAAGCAAATAACTAATTTCGAAAACAAATAGTAATGGAAGAAATTAAAGTGGCTTCCGATCGCACGGTTATTATGTTTGGTGAAAAATTTCGACATGTAATAAACTTCTCAAACAGAGATACGCTAATCGAGAGGGTATGAGACGTTGTCAAAAAAGACGTTGTAAGTGCAATTTATTGCGAGCTTCCAATATTGGCATTCGAGCAGCATAAATTGGTAGAAACATTCCCAACAACAACATTTCGACTCACGAAACTAATAGTAACTGACTTCGTAAATAAAAATGAACAGAAAGAGATAATTGTTGCAGAACACAATTGGGCCCATAGGGCCGCCCAAGAGATCGCTAAACCAATTCTACAAGATTATATTTTTTCAAAAATTACCAAGTTGGTAATAGAGGTTGTTGCTGATTGCAAAATTAGCCAAACAGCAAAATACGACCGGTATCCACAGAGGCAGAAGAAACACTTATTTCTTCCTATGTTGGTGAAATGTTATATATATATGTACACTGAACCAACAAAAAATATTTTCCTGCCTCAATAGATACATTTTCAAAATTTGCACTCGTGCAACCCATCGCTTCTAGAACGGTAACAGATATACAATCAGCAATTCTGCAACTTATACATTTTTATCGCCATACAAAAACAATATACTGTGACAACAAACCCTCCATAAAATCAGAAACAATAAAAACACTATTAAGCAACCAATATAATGTTCAAATTATAAATTCACCACCACTCCACAGTACATCAAACGGTCAGATAGAAAGATTCCATGGAATTCTGGGTGATATTGCGAGATACCTGGCAGCCCAAAGAAAAATCAGTGACACAGTTGAGACGATACTTCAAGCAACTATCGAATACAACAAAACTGTTTACTCGTTTCACGTAAAGCGTCCGATTGATATAATCCATAAATCCTCCCCAGAACTTTATGTTGTAATTAAAGATAAGATTCTTAAAGAGCAACAGCTCCAAATGAAAAGGTTAAATGAAGTAAGGCAGGATAGACAATTCCAAGTGGGAAGCAAAGTACTTGTAAAAGCGAACAAAAGAATAGGAATCAAACTTGCGCCTTTATACACCGAGAAAAAGTTGATGCAGACATGGGGACAACAGTCTTAAAAAAACAGAGGGTGGTCCACAAGGACAATATAAGATAGCACTAATCCCTTATTTTCATTTATATCTTAGAATTTGAGTTACATTATTTCTTGCCACAATGACGACAGCCAAACTCACTGA
This sequence comes from Drosophila robusta, assembly GCA_035043565.1. NCBI lineage: Eukaryota > Metazoa > Arthropoda > Insecta > Diptera > Drosophilidae > Drosophila > Drosophila robusta. Next base: position 13,703 of record JAWNMW010000598.1, read on the forward strand.
CTACACTAACGCAAACTACATACCAATCATAGATGGGTTCCTAACAATTTGGAAGGAATTCCAGTACTTGAAGCACTCAACCAACTTGACCATGTACTCAGCAGTAGTAAAAGAAACAGAAGAATTACGAAACCATTTCCATCAGTCACACATGAGACATATATTGGACTCAGACGTACGACACATGCGGACTCTTATAACCACAGTAAATATCCATCATCGACACGCTAATTATTAACTTAACTTTAACTTATTAGGCACCGCTTTAAAAATTGAAAACGGAACTCCAGATTTTAACGACTTCGAGAAACTAAAATTTACACAGAAAGAGCTCATAGATTCAGAAACAGACAGATATTAATTAACAGGAAGATACAGGAAAAATAAACAAACTAACAAACGTAAGGTCTACTACCTTATAGTAAGAATTGCGAAAATGAAACAGACAAATACAGAACACTTATACAAAACTTTGCTCTCAAGAAATAGGATAATTATCTCCGAACTGGGAAATGTAACCAATGAACATTCTACCAATAGTACAATCACTGATCTAACGAAAGATGCCTAAATTTACGTCTTACTAAGTGTTGATTTTTTACATTTTATAATAAACCATCCTAGGTCGAACTTAGTATGTATAAAAATAATCTTACATAACGTTCAACACAACGGCACTATTTTTAAAATCGCCGAAGATAACAACTTAGCGATAATCAAGTAATGCCGATTGGAAACTTTAGAAGCCCTCACAACAACATTCTGCAAAAAATTGGCCTACATAACTTGCCGACAAATACTTCCTACCTGGTAATTTCACTCAGGTGGCAGCGCATATTGCATAACTCTCCCCAGTCAACTCGAGCCTGTAAATGGTGAAACAGCTACCATCAACGAACCATTGGTAACTGGAACATTCCTTCTAACCTTTAAAGATGAGGTAAAGGTGAACCCAGCAGCATCCACGCTCCTTAATATAATGGGCCACCGAGAAGTACTGAACTTGCTGTACTTGCAGAAGTTAAGTATAGAAAACTTTCAATTCATAGGCCAAATACATAGAAGAGCGACTAATAAAGTGGCCTATAATATCTGGAGTGGCCGTGATGATGTTCTTGGTCCTCTGTGTTATCTTATCCAAGCCTACCAGAAGCACCAGAGGGTCCGATGCCAACATGATCTCCAAGTTATCATCGACAGTTTCAATAAGTTCGAGGATGTCCTACACTTAAGAAGGGGAGCAGTTAATACGATCGTCCAGCAGCGAAGAAGTTGCCAAACCGATCACGCATAGCCGGCTTGGTAATTGTGCAAGGTCAGCAACATATGCGGATATCGCACAACAACAACACAAGAAGTGCAAGCCTCAGTCCGCGACAATGTTGCAGGCAATGCTCCGCAGCGAAAGCAGCCGTTATGTGACACCATGCACGAGGGGCGAAGTCCGCACTTTTAGGGCATAGGGCTAGCTTTGGTTATAAGAAACAATGTTCTTAGTTTTGATTTTAGGAAATAAATCGCGCCGGTCATATCCCGTTACATTCATCGGCCGTAGCCCCGATAGCCGCGCATCATATTGTAATTTTCCAACCTAGGAACTGCTCAATTTATATACATTATGGGGTCGGAGACGCCTCCTTCTGCCTGTTAGATACACTTGCATAAAACCATTATTCTCTGATTTATTCATTTGCAATGAGTTCAGGGTATAAAAAGAGGACAATTGCAAACTCTTGTCGTTTTTCATAATTTTGTTGTTGCATCCTATGGCAAATTTGACTGCAGACCGAACTTAAGCAGTTGTCCTCAACCAAATAACTATTCATTCTTTATTCTTTATGATTCATCTATTCCTCTGTCAACATTAAGTTTTTCTAGCCTAGAAAGAGTTCCACTCTTAGCATGCATTCCACTCATAATAAAGTAAAACTTTCTTTAAGGTCGCAAGCATACGCTCTGAAAAGGCAACACTTTTTTTTCGAGCAGCCGCATGGGGCGAAAAGAATATTAATATTTTGAAATTCTCAGCCTCCGACCTCAAGCCATTTTCGCCGGCTAGGAATGACTTTTTCTGTCCTTTACATGCAATATTTTAAAAAAAATTTTGAAAAGAACTAAATTTTCGAGGTTTAACGGAACGATTGTGAGCGTGTTCAGTGGTGCCTGCTGTGGCGTGGCAGCACCCATATCTATTGTGCATGTGAAAATCGTCAATTCGAATATTTGCGTTCGGATAGTTGGTCCACGGTATTTTTCACGACTGCAGGCGCCTGCACCACACTTGCAGTCATGCATTCTTGTGGAACAAACATTCCGCCGGTGCAGCACCACTCCCATTCCGGAACACCACTCACACGCCGCAGTGCCAGCCAGTCCACCGTGCTTTTCACCATATCTACTAGACTAGAAGGGCATATTGAGACGGCAATAGCAGCGAGCCACCTCAATATCCACATACAGGCAGCTTGTAGCCACGTAGCCCATCGTGTGTAAATATATAGCACATCGTAAATATATAGCACCGCAGAAACATTTGGGGTAGGATCATGAAATTGATTTGTTGCTACAGGTAGGGTGGGTAATCAGAGTTCTCCGATTTTATGAAAGACAGTATATATCTTGTGGTCCGATATAGTCTATGCGGTTTGTTTTTCAGATAATTTTGTCTTCCTTACCTGTCTACGATTTTATTATCGTAACGCATATGTCAAAGCGGCACATAACATCCACGCCACTATCTCTGAGGACAGCCGACCCACAAGTAGACAGGGTGTGCTTGCTGAGACATCGTTTAGTGTTTTCGTTACATAATAAATGGCGCCCAATGTAGGGCCAAAGAGCCGTATGATCGTGCCCAAGAATATATCGTAAAATGTATATTTACAACCTACGCCTCCCAGAAGTCACCACTCGCCTCCAAAACTTTTTCCTTTAGTTTCTGTGCAAACTCTATATCAAACTAGGGCTTGCCTGTATTTTGGTTACTGTCGGAGCCAGATCGGTAGATAGGGGGTTTTGAATCGAGAATCGAACCGGAACACTATTACCTTAAATATCATATTGCTTTGGAATGATAGGCTTGAATATAACTCGAATCTATACCAAGCAATAGATAAAGATTTCGTTTTTTTATTGTCCTATTAAATTTGAAGTTGTTTAAACTTGATATTTTCGGCTTTTTTCTCTCTTAATGGGATTATACACTCACACCGTTATATAGTAAAAATAATTTATATATACGGATTCCAAGTCTTTTACCTCTCAACATATTCTGCGGTGCTAGTGCTTAAGGATAAGTTCCTTTTAATAATAATAATATAATAATAATAATAAAATAAAAAATAAAAGAAACGCAGGATTTGGAAGAATATATATAATGGAAAGAAAAAGATATTTCCAAAACGGAAGAGCAAGAAAAATAACAAAAATATGGCGGATAGGCGATGTTCCGAGAATATGGTTGTTCTTTCGAATGACGACTCAGTACGTCGCACCATCTGTAACGACACAAATTATGTTGGCAGCGGGTAAAACCAGTTCTTCCGAACGTGGAGCCCAACCTCCTAATTACCGTATGTTATACTGGAGCTATTGCAAAAACACGCGTGAGTACCAGCTCACAAGCACGCTATACTCCAATCGTAAAGAGCGGTCGCCAAAATGCTAGTGCGAACCCAAGACGGGATTTCACACACGGCCGAGTAGTGCCAGAATCACATTGTGTGTCAGAAACCCGCATTCAACAATTGATATCCAATTCCTTAGAAGGTTTTGGACGCGCGTGACCGCAGCTATTTTAGAGCAACTTAGTTCGGCCATGAGAAACTTGAACCATTCTAATACACCACGTGAGGTCCGTTATGAGCCACAACTCGAGTGGGATAATGACATTGGTTTCCCATTTTCTCACTTAAGCAACGCTAGCAGTGTGCGCAATTATAGCTACATGGCTAGACCACCTAGTTCCCGAATTAATGTAACCAATTCACCATTGACACGACCCGACAGAATTTCTAATGTAATATCGAATTGGCGTATAAAATTCAGTGGACCAGCAAACCACCTTCTCATCGAAGATTTTCTTGATAGGGTAAATTGCCTCACAACTCAATGTCTAAAAGGGAATTTGGCGCCCATGACCCAATTTGCCAACCTTCTGTTCTCCCGGTCTTTCTTTTACTGGCGTGTACATAAAACAGCGGAAAACGTGAACTAGTTCAAGTTGTGCAGCCGCCTACAGGAGAAGTATCAGAATCAGCGTTCTGACCGCGACATTAAAAATGCAATGCGTCGTCGCAAACAGAGCAGTAATGAGATTTTCGATGAGTTTTTAGACGCGGTACTCTCAATTGCTAGTTCTCTAAAAGAGTCTATGTTCGATAACGAAATAACCACTGAAGTTCGATACAATTTAAAGCTCGAACTACTACACGAGTTACTGCATGTAGACCTTTAACAAGCAGCCTCCGACCTGGGTCGACATAGATCCCACCCCATCCATACTGGTACCGCCTTAATGCCATCAGCCAGCATTTCTGCACACGCTGGAAAAACGAATACCTTAAGGAGCTGCACAAACGCAACAAGTGGCGTTTTCCAACAAGGAACATCGATGTGGGCGATCTGGTCGTCATCAAGGAAGATAATATTCCTTCTAATGAATGGCGACTAGGTCGCGTCCATAAGACCTTCCCAGGTGAGGACGACAAGATGCGGGTCGCAGATCTTCTTACATCCAGATGCATCGTCAGACGGTCAATTTCCAAATTAGTTCACCTTCCTACCGAAAGCGACATGCATTCGCTTTAAATATAATATGAGGCCCAGTCAAATTTGATGATAATCCAAAGTTCCCCTTTCTCCACTACAGCAAGTTCGACATGGCTCCACGCGCACATAAACAGGTGGCAACGAGGGAGGAGCGCAGACGGTTGCGAGGAACAAAGTCCTTCCGATGCCGAGCCTGTCGCGGAATCCACCCTCTAAAGGTATGCCGACGCTTCCTACGGCTCAGCGCTGAAAAGCGAACAGTACGACAAGTACAAGAACTGCCCAAATTGCTTAGCCCACCAGCACTCTGAGGGTGTATGCAGGAGTGGTGCCAAGTGCCGCATATGCCAGCGCGAGCATCACACCCTCCTCCACCTGCACGAATCCGTGCACCTCCACCCTCCACGTACCCGAACCCCGCGTACCGCCATTCCGCCATGCACGAGCACTCCACGCTCAAGGTCGCCGCGGGCCCGCACGACGACATCCTTCCCAACGCCGTCCCTGACCACGCTGCTGCAGCACCGCTGTCCAAAGCTGCTGCCACCCGCCATCATCCTTAGCGACAACGGCTCCAGGACGTACGAGACATAGGCATTAATTGATCCGGGCACACCCGTTTCACGGATCAGCGCGACGTTGGCAGCCGCCTTCCATTTGGGCAGTGTCAACGTGGGGCAGGAAAGAGCATGCTCGGTGGTCATTCACTCCAAGACTGGAAACAGTGCTCCAAGTGGATGACCAACTCCACTGCCGATCACCGATAACCCCCGTGGATGAGACGATCAAACGCAATTTTGACGGCATGATACTAGCAGACGAACAGTTCTATCGCCCATCCTCCATATTTGTTCTTCTTGGAGCGGACATCATATCCGACATTGTCCGAGAGGAGTCCTTCCCAGCACTGGAGGCCTTCCAGTTGCGATGCGCACCAAACTCATAAACTTTAGTTTATAAAAATCCTGTTGCATATACTGCAAAAGGGGTGGGATGATTACGCCCAAACAGGCGTCAACGGGTTAAGCCGAGCTTGCACCTCGTGCTCTCTTAAAAATGCCCGCTCCCAAAGCTATGTAAATATTCACCACACTAGTTTAAGGGCCATGCAAGTGCATGGCATAGTTTATGTAAGTCAGTCTAAGAAAGTAAAGTCAAGTGAAATAAACGACGCTCCATACTTCACGACACGAACCACGAAGATTAAATAAAGGAATAATTCTACAAAGAAGATTACAACCTCTACTACTTTTTTGGGAATTATTTATAAGACGCCCCCTACAACAGGTGTGAACACTTATTTACCTAAAAGGTTTGGTGACTCTGGCTCAAAAACTGTGGAATATATAGCCATTTCCGATAGTTTGAAGCGGGGTGGCTGGGGGCGTTGTAGTGATCGTGGCCAGGATATCAAAGTTGCAATCCTTTGGTGAAGTCACCAGCAATCTAATACATACCAAATTTGATGACTCTAATTTTAAAATTGTATGAATTATACACATGTAACCGTTTTGAGTTTTTTAATATGTCGATTTTAGCGATTACGGAGGCTTAACATATAGCCACTTTCGATTTTTAAGGCGGGGGTGCTAGGGGGCGTTCTAGTGGGCGTAGCCAGAAAATCAGGGTCGCAATTATTGAAGGAGGTCACTAGCAATCTAAGTACTAAATTTGGTGACTCTTATTTTAGTATTATGGGAAATACTGTGTTTTTATAGAATTGCGATTTGAGGTGTATCGGCACATAGAAGATGACACATAGTCTGACATTGCCACAACACATAGCGAAGTATCGCTTACCTACACTACAGAGTCATCGGACAAACAATTAACTGCTTTCGAAAGCAAATAGTAATGGAAGAATGTAAAGTGGCTTCCGATCGCACGGTTATTCTGTTTGGTGAAAAATTCGGCATCTAATAAACTCCTCAAACAGAGATACGCTCATCGACTGGGTATGCGACGTTGTCAAAAAAGACGTTGTAAATGCAATTTTTTACGAGCTTCCAATATTAGCATTCGAGCAGCATAAATTGGTAGAAACATTCCCAACAACAACATTTCGACTCACGAAACTAATAGTAACTGACTTCTTTAATAAAAATGAACAAAAAGAGATAATTGTTGCAGAACACAATTGGGCCCATTGGGCCGCCCAAGAGACCGTTAAACAAATTCTACAAGATTATATTTTTCCAAAAATTACCATGTTAGTAATAGAGGTTGCTGCAAATTGCAAAATTTGCCGAACAGCAAAATACGACCGCCATCCGTAGAGGCAGGTATTTGGAGAAACACCTATTTCTTCCTATGTTGGTGAAATATCATATTTCGATGTACACTGAACCAATAAGAAATATTTTCTTACCTCTATAGATAAATTTTCAAAATTTGCACTTGTACAACCATTCTAGAACGGTAATAGATATATCATCCGCAATTCTGTGACTTATTAATTTTTATCGCCATACAAAAACAATATACTGTGGCAACGAACCCTCCATAAAATCAGAAACTATAAAAATACTATTCACAAACAAAATATCGTTCAAATTATAAATGCGCCAGCACTCCACAGTACATCAAACGGTCAGATAGATTTATTGCATGGAACTCTGGGTGATATTGCGAGATACCTACCAGCCCAAAGAAAAATCACTGATACAGTTGAGACGATACTTCAAGCAACTATCGAATACAACAAAACTGTTTACTCGGTTAGCGTCAAGCGTCCGATCCACTTATCCTCCCCAGAACTTGATGTTATAATTAAAGATAAGTTTCTTAAGGCGCAACAGCTCCAAATGAAAAGGTTAAATGACGTAAGGCAGGATAGGCAATTCCATGCGGGAGACAAAGTCCTTGTAAAAGCGAACAAACGGCTGGGAAACAAACTTACGCCTTTATATACCGAGAAAAAGTTGAGCAGTCTAGGGGACAACAGTCTTAAAAAAGGGAGGGTAGCCAGAAGGACAATATCAGATAGCACTAATCCTTTATTTTCATTTATATCTTAGGATTTGGGTTACATTACTTCTTGCCACAATGACGCCACACTTACTGACTACACTAACGCAAACTATATACCAATCATAGACGGGGACGTAACAATGTGGAAGGAATTTCTGTACTTGAAGCACTCAGCTAACTTGACCATGTACTCAGCAGTAGTAAAACAAACAGAAGAATTACGAAACCATTTCCATCAGTCACACATGAGAAAGATATTGGACTCAGACGTACGACACATGCGGACTCTTATAACCACAGTAAATATCCATCATCGACACGCTAATTATTAACTTAACTTTAACTTATTAGGCACCGCTTTAAAAATTGAAAACGGAACTCCAGATTTTAACGACTTCGAAAAACTAAAATTTACACAGAAAGAGCTCATAGGTTCAGAAAAGAGACAGATATTAATTAACAAGAAGATACAGGAAAAATAAACAAACTAACAAACGTAGTAGACCTTATAGTAAGAATTGCAAAAATAAAACAGACAAATACAGAACATTTATACAAAACTTTGCTCTCAGGAAATAGGATAATTATCTCCGAACTGGAAAATGTAACCAGTAAACATTCTATCAATATTATAATTCCTGATCTAACGCAAGATGCCTAAATTAAAATTTTACTAAATGTTGATTTTTTACATTTTATAATAAAATATTCTAGGTCGAACTAAGTATGTATAAAAATAATCTTACATAACGTTCAACACAACGGCACTATTTTTAACATCGCCGAAGATAACAACATAGCGATAATCAAGTAATGCCGATTGGAAACTTTAGTACCGCCCTCACAACAACATTCTGCAAAAAATTGCCCTACATAACTTGCGCACAACAACTTCACTCAGGTGGCAGTGCATATTGCATAAGTCGCCCCTCGTCACTTCGAGCCTCTAACAGTCATCAATGACGGCGTTATCATCATCAATTGGTCACTGGAACATTCCTTCTCAGCTTTGACGAGGAGGTAAAGGTGAACGACTCCGGGCCCAGCAACATCAACGCTCCTTAATATAACGGACTACCAAGAAATACGAGCTTGCTGTACTTGCAGAAGTTAAGTATGGAAAACCTTCAATAAAGTGGCCTATAATATCTGGAGTGGCCGGGATGATATTCTTGGTCCTCTGTTTTACTTTATCCAAGCTCTACCAAAAGCACCAGTGGGTCCGATGCCAACATGATCTTGAAGTTATCATCGACAGTTTCAATAAGTTGGAGGATGTCGTACACTTAAGGAGGGGAGGAGTTAACACGATCGCCCAGCATCAAAGAAGATAAGTATGCCAGGTCAGCAACATATGCGGATATCGCACAACAACAACACAAGAAGTGCAAGCCTCAGTCCGCGACAATGTTGCAGGCAATGCTCCGCAGCGTAAGCAGCCGTTATGTGACACCATGCACTAGGGGCGAAGTCCCCACTTTTAGGACATAGGGCTAGCTTTGGTTATAAGAAACAATGTTCTAAGTTTTGATTTTTGGAAATAAATCGCGCCGGTCATATCCTATCCATATCATAAATTTTCGAGGTTTAACGGAACGATTGTGAGCGTGTTCAGTGGTGCCTGCTGTGGCGTGGCAGCACCCATATCTATTGTGCATGTGAAAATCGTCAATTCGAATATTTGCGTTCGTTGGTCCACGGTATTTTTCACGACTGCAGGCGCCTGCACCACACTTGCAGTCATGCATTCTTGTGGAACAAACATTCCGCCGGTGCAGCACCACTCCCATTCCGGAACACCACTCACACGCCGCAGTGCCAGCCAGTTCACCGTGCTTTTCACCATATCTACTAGACTAGTAGGGCATATTGAGACGGCAATAGCAGCGAGCCACCTCAATATCCACATACAGGCAGCTTGTAGCCACATAGCCCATCGTGTGCGCTAACGCTGCCAAGGCAGATAAAAGAGGGAATTGAACGCCTAAAAATCGGAGGCAGCAGCTACTATTTTTGCGGATCGTAGCGGAGTTTAAAATGAAGAGGAATACATTTTAAATTTAGTAATATCCAATTGGCCCAATACTTATGTTTGCTTATGTTCTATTATAGTGATTCATTGCCGCAGTGATTTTGTTGTTTCCACACACATATATTATTCTTTTTTATCGCCTATAGTCAATCAACGTCACCAGGCCTGCTGGCATCGAGTCAATCGATGTCGTAAGTACGGCATATACAAACTTGAGTGTGATGCAAAATCCAACAAAAACAAAGTGCGTTATGTAGGATGTTTCGTGTTCGCTTCAGGATAATAGTAATCTCGAGGGAAGATGAAGTCCGATTTTGGATTGTTGTGTTATTGATTAGGGAGAGCGACAGTTGTGATCGCTGCTCCCGTCTTTATTCTTCTCGTCTTTACATTTGGTTTTACTTATAACGAAACCTAAGGCTGAGCAGTCCTCAGGGGCAGCGCTGCCTTTAGTATATAAGACGTTTTATGTATTACATATAAAACGAGTATATACATATAATGTATAAGCGGCAGAATGTCGCTGGCGGGACAGAGCGTATTGTGCACGTATGTAATTGGTCAAAGCATGGGACTAATGCTGACGCGGTGCTTTTGCAGTCAAGGCATTCAGTGCCGATCATATTTCGGGCACTTGGACTGCACTTGAATATGGCACGTGTTTATGCAACAAAGACTGAGTGTCTTTGCCATTCAGTGTTTATGTTAATAAGTATATACAAAGTATATACTGGATATATTAATGAGTACAGTGAGCTTTCGATATGTGCACATTACATCTCCCTCCTTTTGAAAAATAACGGAATCATATGTAGTTATTTTTAATTTAAATGCAGTTATTTTGTAATTTATGTATATGAAATTTTAATTTATGTATATTAATATATGTTTTAATTTCTTTTTTTGAATAGTACATGTATTTCAATAAAATAGAAAAATAGTAAAATTTTACTTTTGTTTTTGTACGTAAAAAAATTTTGGATTAATGTTTGAATAACTTTAGCCTATTCTTATTAACTTTCTGAAGTTTCTTTTTTCCAATATCAATTACAATATTGTTTCTATCTTCTATTTTTATTACTTTGTAGGGTCCTAGATACTGATTATCTAGCTTATGACCTGAGTTATTTTTAAGTAGTACTAAATTTCCTATTTCTAGCTTTAAGTCATTAACTTTTTTATCATATTCTATTTTACGTTTTTGTTTTTCTTTTTCAATCATAGATATTGCCCTTTTATATGCTATTTGTAATTTAAATTTAAATTCTTTTGCATAATCGTCCAAATTATATATAGGGTCTATTTGTGATGAAGTGTTGAATTCTGTAAACTGTCTTGGTAGTTTACCGTAAACAAGTTCATATGGATAGTAGTCATGTACTGTTGATGGGGTAGTGTTACAACAATATGTGAAATAATTCAACCAGTCATCCCAATCATCTTTGTCTATAGCGATGTATGAACGAATGTATTCGTTTAATGTTCGATGACTTCTTTCTACCGTTCCTAAGATCTGGTGATGATGTGCTGTTGATAGTATATTACTTATCTTCATATATTTGCACAAGTCATTAATAAGTGAATTTTTATACTCAGTACCCATGTCCGTTATGAACGTCTTCATAGGACCGTACTTTAGTATAAATGATTCAAATATTGCTTTGGCTACTGTTTTTGCGCTTTTATCTGTTACTGGTATCGAAACTAGATATTTTGTAAGGTCGCATATTATAGTTATTGCATACTCATTGCCATTCTCTGTTCGAGGTAATGGGCCGATGGTATCAATTAAAACAGTGTCAAATGCTGTGTTTGGGGTATTTGTTAATATCATTGGGGCCTTTGTGTGTTTTGTAGTTTTAGCTCTTTGGCAGTCTACACATGTTTTTACATAATTTTTTATGGTTTGTATCATTTTAGGCCAGTAGTAAAATTTCTTTATTTTTGTTAGGGTACGCGTGATCCCTGTATGACCTCCTTCTATTGGGTCGTTATGATATCTTAACAGGATTGCATTAATTTGACTTTTGTCGTTTTTGTCTACTTGTGTCACCTTTTGTAATAGCGCTATTTTTATATTTTGTAAATGTTTATTGCCCTTATTTTTAAATTCATTTATAGTGACAAATTGAAAGATTTGTTCACTTGGTGACATCTGTATGTTAATGATTTTGTGTATCCCGGCTTCTGCAGTAAGCCTTTGAAAAAATTGACCTAAATCGAATTTTTCATTAGGATATAAATCTTTAACTGAAAATTGTGAAATAATTTGTTTGCCTCGTTTGAGTAAACATTTGAAATTATTCACTTTTATTTTTATAAATTTCTTTACGTCGCTGTTGCTAACGACTTCGTAGACATTGGGCTCGTATATTTTATTTGCAATTTTTTCATCTGCGCAGATGTTTTCCTGTTTTTTTGATGACCTTGTTTGGACTATCAATATGTTTCTATTCATTTGTATTAAATCTTCTACATTTATGCGCGATAATGCGTCTGCAACATGATTATCCTTCCCCTTGAGGTATTCGACTGTAAATTGATACTCTTCTAAATCTAATCTCATTCTTGTCAGCTTTGAAGTAGGATTCTTCATAGAAAATAAGTATACTAGGGGTCTATGATCTGTTTTTACTAAGAAATGCGTTCCATAAATATATGGTCTGAAATGTTTTATTGCCCAGTGTATAGCTGCTAATTCCTGTTCTGTAGTCGATTTATTACTTTCTCCCTGAGTGAAAGCTCTTGATGCATATGCAATTGGTAATTGCGCACCGTTGCAGTCTTGTGTAAGTACTGCACCACATGCATGTTTACTTGCGTCTGTGGTTATGCAAAATTCTTTGCTAAAATCTGGGTATTGCAATAATGTTGGCTTCATTAATGCGTTTTTAAGATATTGGAATGATTCTTCACATTCTTGAGTCCATTTGAATTGGACGTTTTTCTTGCACAGTCTTGTCAAGTGACGTGAGTATTGTGCGAAATTATTAATGAATCTTCTATAGTAATTACAAAAAGCGACGAAACGTCGTGCACTATCCGGATCCGTTGGAGTTGGATAATTTTTAATTACATCGTATTTTTTATCATCTGGAAGAATACCATGGTCTGTACATTTATGGCCAAGGAATGTTACCTCGTGCATAAAGAATGAACATTTCTCCGGGTTTAGTTTAAGGTTGTATTTTCTACAAAGCTCGAATATGCTTGTTAGATTTTTGAGCATGTGTTTTTCTGAACAACCAATAACAACTAAATCATCCATATAAAGAAATGCTTGCGATGGTTCTAAGCCCGAAAAAGCAAGTTGCATCATTCTCATAAATGAATTTGGGGCTACTTTAAGACCGTATGGTAATCGCGTGAAGCGATATGAGCCAGTGTTAGTGGAAAAAGATGTTATATTTCTAGATTTTTCTTCTAGTTCAATTTGATGGAAGCCAGACATTAGGTCTAGACACGAGAAATATTTCGCTCTTCCCAATTGATCTAGGATTTCTTCTATTCTAGGTAGTGGATATTTATCTGCCAGAAGTTTTTTATTTATTTGCCTATAGTCCACTACTAGGCGCCATTTTTTTTCTTTTGCATCTGGGAGTGATTTCTTAGGAACTAAGAGAAGTGGGCTATTATATTCTGATATAGATGGTTCGACTATACCATCTTTAATCAGTTTTTCTACCTGTCTATTTATTTCAGGTTTTTCTGTTTCCGCATTTCTATAGTTTTTTATGTATACTGGAGTTTTGTCTGCTAATCTTAACTTTTGTTTGTAAAAGTTGTTGCTTGAAATTGCTTCTGATTCTAGACCAAATATGTCACTGTATTTGGTGCATAATTCAGTGAGTTCTGTTTTCACATGGTCAGGGAATTTTAATTTGTTTAGGACTTCTTTAGTTCTATTAGTTTGGTTTTTATTGAGTGATATAGTTTCGTAATTTTCTATTGATTCGAATTCAATGTTTGGGCTTTCTATGTTTATATTCATATTTGTTGTATTCAAAATTCGAGCTATTGCACTATTGCTTTTTACGATGCTGTTAGCTATAAATACCCCAGGATGAATTTCCTGATTTGGTACTAAAACTGCATCTTCATTTGTCTGAAGTGTGATTTTTCTCATTACTTCTGACCTTGCTGGTAATAGTATTGAATTGTCGGTAACATTGTGCAAGAGTGGAACATGTATTTGGTATTTAAGTGACTGTGGTTTTAATATGAATTCATCGTTGTGATAATCTAATATGCAATTGAATTTTCGAATGAAGTCAAGTCCCAAGATTCCGTCACACGGTATGGGGAATTCATTGTTAACTATTTGGAAATCGTGACTGATTATGAAATAATCGAAGAGTAAATCAATTGTTGCTAGTCCAATTGATTGAATTGTTCCCTGACCAATTCCTGTTATATTTGTTTTGAAAGTGTGATTGATTTCAGAGCATATGTTATTGTCTTTGAGAATTGATATGTTAGCTCCAGTATCTATTAGTAATGTTAATATATTATTGTTTCTTTGGTTCTGTATTTTTATTATGCTGCTGAGATTAAGATTTATATTAAACACTTTTATGTTCTGTTGCTCAAGGGGGTTTGAGGGTTTTCCGAGTTACTTTGTGTTACTCGTATTTGATTGCTATTTCTATTATTGCCTCTGTTGGAGCTGCCTCTGTTTGAGCCTCTTCTAGGGTTATAATTGTTGTTATTATAGTACCCTTGGCCGCCTCTGTTAGAGTTACGGCCTCTGTAATTACCACGACCACGATTTCCACCGCGCTGTGGGTAATTTTGATAATACATAATTGTATCAGTGTCTTCTGCTATATCAGTGGCTGTTTCAATAAATGTGGCTATTGCTTCATCCATAGTCTTGAATTGGTGAGAACGCATAACAGCTTTAAGTTCTCTGTTTTTGCAATTTTTCTTCATTGCCGATACTGCCTGTTTTGTACTTAGTGATTTAGCTTGCTCTAGTGTATATTCTTTTTCGATATATGCTCCTTCTAGAGACTTAACTAACTTTTCTATCTCCTGGGTATATTCGTTGGGTGTTTTATTTTTTTGGGAAAGATTCGATAGTCGTGTAGATATATTGTCTATTGACTCGCCTTTGACACTTGTTTTAAGTCTGTTTATTATCTGATCAATTGTTGTCTCATGGCTGATTATATTTCTTGATGATCCTTTTAGTTTTGTTTTTATTATAGATATAGCTAAGCTTTCATGCGTGCCCTGTATTGATTTTATGATTTCCAATGCATCTATGAAACTACGCAGGTTTTCAGCTTTACCGTTGAAATCCGGTATAATCTTCGATGCTGTATTCATAAATTCAATATTGGTTTGCGCCATGGTTGCTAGTTTTTGTTCGACAGTGCTGGAGTTCATGTCGGGTTCTGATAAGGAATTATCTTGGTCTAATTCTGGTAAATTGTTTTATATCTGTCTCAAACAAGAATCTTTCCATGATTTTTTTTTTTGTAGTTAGTTAGTTAATTTTTATTTTTATTCTTTACTTATTGAAATACGTGTACATGATAGAAATTTTATTGTACGAGGAAGTCTAACTCATTCGCTAGTTCCTTTAATAATCTAATTATTTCTGCATTGAATTTCTTTTTACGTAATTGTTCTTTCTTAAGTGTTTTCTTTTTGTCAGTATCCATTTTTTTTTTTTTTTTTTTTAGATCTTATCTAGATCATTTGCTTTGCTTAGATACTTCTTTTTCAGACACTTATTATGTACTTTATAGATTTTAAACAATAGATTTAGAGTCATTATTATTACTATTATTATTAGTAATGTTATTATCATTGTTGAATCTTGATTTTCTACTTCTACTTTATTGATTACATTGGCAGTAGAGTCTACTGCTTTTACATCTAACAGTCCCATTTTTGTGGGTGATACATATATTATATATTTAATGTTTTCTGCTAACTCAAGATTTTCAACACTTTTACTAATGCTATTGTTATTCATACATTTTTCTCTTTATATATATATATATTAAGAACAAATTTTTTTTTTTTTGATTACATTTATTCCTGCCTGGGTTTTTGTATGGTTTTCAGGCCATACTCTAATCGGGCAACTTTTGTGTCGCTCAATTTTACAATATGTTTTTTAAAATTTAGTAAAAAAAATATGCATCGCAGTGCAATTAAAAAAATTATGCACGCAGTGCATTTTATAAAAAATTATGCGCTCTTGGAAGCGCTGTCGGTTGAAGCTGTTGGGGCGCCGGTGCTGGCTGCATAGGCTTCTTCTATTTATGGGTTGCACAGGCTGTTGTTGGAGGGGTACCGGTGCTGGCTGCACAGGTGTACTCGCAATGTTGGGAGTATAGTGGTCCCTCGCAGTCGGCAGGACACGTCTTTTTTGGCTTCGAGATTTCCTTT
>JAWNMW010000600.1:0-20861 GCA_035043565.1 Drosophila robusta
TATACACACATATACAAACACAAATGGTCTTATGGCAATCGGCAGGCCAAATTGAGAGCGCATTCTATTTTTCGAATTGTACGCTCTTTGAGTTGTGAAAGCGCAAGGGCACCGATTTCGTTTTCGTTCTCAATTTTGTGAAAATCAAGTTGGCTTATAGTTTTTTGTTGTTCAACGTTACGCATCTTAGTATTTATATTGTCTGTGGTGTAACCTTATATTTAGGTTAAAATTCAAGCGACAAAAACCTAAATAAAAATCCAATCTCCTGGCTTTGGGGTACGAGTCCCGTATATCTTTATGATGTTTGTGTTACTCCATTTAATCAACTGAAACTTGTTCAAATTAGGGCTGCAAGCCGAAAAGAAAAATATTGTTGGTTTGGTTCACAGTTCGAATCCATGTGTCACCTCAGAGTTCGGTTCATGAACCTGGTTTTCACGTT
Source organism: Drosophila robusta (assembly GCA_035043565.1). Lineage (NCBI taxonomy): Eukaryota > Metazoa > Arthropoda > Insecta > Diptera > Drosophilidae > Drosophila > Drosophila robusta. The sequence goes on from JAWNMW010000600.1 coordinate 446, forward strand.
TATGAACACAGGTTTTGGTTCGAACCTGGGTTCGGCACCCTTACTTATATTTCATAATTTATTCAAGTCTTTTGCCTAGTACTTTTCATAAGCGCAAAATTATAATAGCCAAAGCTAGCCTTGCAAACTGGTGGCGCCAGTGGTCTAATAAAGAATATGTTAGATGAAATATATAGAATTTTTAAATTTCGTAGAGGCTGGGGTAGGCGTGTCCAACATTTTTTGGCTCGATCTTAACAGGTCACCCAAACACTGTCTGCCAAATTTGGTGACTAGCTTTAAAATTGTGGGATATAGATTTTCGCGGTTTCTGGGGGCGGGAGTGGGCGTCGTGGACCCGTATTTAAAGGGGTGACCACTAATCTACCTTTAAAATTTGGTGACTCTAGTTCAAAAACTGTGGGAGATATACATATCTCCGAATTTTTAAGGCGGGGTGGCTGAAAGGCGTGGCCGGGATATCAACGTCGCAATTTTTTGATGAGGTCACCAGCAATCTACATATCAAGTTTGGTGTTTCCAACTTTAAAATTGTGTGAATTATACACATGTTACCATTTTGAGCTTTCGAATATATCGATTTTAGCGATTACGGAGGCGGAAGGGTCGTGGCCGGAAAATGTTTTCTGTGATGTTTGAAGGCACTTTCCATATATATTCCAAATATGGAGCCTCTAGCTCAAAAACTGTGAGAGATATAGGCATTTCCTATTTTTTTAAGGCGGCGACTCTAGGGGACGCTCTAGTGGGCGTGACCGGGAAATCAAGATTGCAATTTTTGGAGGAGGTCACCAGCAATCTACATACCAAATTTGGTGACTCTAAGTTTAATATTATGAGAAATATTGAGCCTTTGTCGAATTGTGATTTGAGGTGTATCGACATGTTATCGATTTGCCAGCCTCCCAGTGGGCTCAAAAAACTTAACACTTTGTCTGAAGCAGAAAACTACAAATATATATCCAAAATATCAAGTCTCTATCTTCAATAGCGCCGAAAAAAGTTGCGTTCATTCCTTTTAATTTACCCCCCACCACCGCCCGCAAAGTGCGAGAGCCTATACCTCTCAAAGTTTTAAAGCTAGAGTCACAAAATTATCAAGGTAGATGCCTGGTAACGCGCTTTAAAGATAGTAAATATAATCGCGAAAATCTATATCTCTCACAATTTTGGAGCTAGATTCACAAAATTTTAAACGTAGATGGCTCCTTTAAAGATCTATGCAAAATTTCCTGGCCACGCCCACCCTTACCCCCGCAAATCGCAAAAAGTTATATATCTCACAATTTTGGATCTAGAGATACGAAATTTTAAAGGTAGATGGCTGGTCACTCAATCGAAAATTTATATCTCCCACAATTTTAAAGCTAGATTCACCAAACTTGGCAGACAGTGTTTGGGTGACCTCTTCTTAAGATCGAGCCAGAAAATATTGGACACGCCTACCACAGCCCTACGAAATTTAAAAATTTTATATTTTTTTCTAAATAGAAATAACAACTTCTATGTGGTGTGAACGAGTACACGCAGTCGGTTACGTCTGACTGCAACGTTCTTACTTGTTTTAAATTGGTTCTGTTCAAAATTTTAAAATAATGAATGTTCCGTGTTCGAACTGGTTCGGGTCAACTCCGGTTTGCAGCCTTGGTTCAAATATATTTGGGCACCAGCCACACGCGACGAACTGTTTTATGTATAAGGATTTTCTTTTCGACCAAAGTTGGACGGAAGCGTAATCTTCATATATGATAAAAATAGAAAAGAACTTTCCCATATTCTTTAGCCAATGTAATAATATGTATAAACTATGGTAGGAATTAACGTAATATATACGTTACCTTTTAATTTGTGTAACAAAAAATGATTAACATTTTGATCGCCAAATATGATTTAAAAATTAATTAGTCTAAATCAATTCGATTTTCCAAAAACAGATTACCAGTGTGCATTTTAGATTCTTTCATTTTTAAGTGGGAGTTAAGCAAATCATCCATTGTAATAGAAATTAAAGTTTTGTCTGTATCGGCATTTTCAAGATTTAAGGGCGATTGGTTTCTATCACTTGCTCGCATAAATTGTCTCATTCTATAAACAGAAGCGTTTCGGCACATTTCTCGAAGATCTGACCCAGAAAATCCATTTGTCAGTTTAGCCAAATGGTTAAAGTCAACATTGCGATCAATTTCTTCTGTTGCTAATATTAGTTTAAGAATTTGTATTCTTTGGATTTCGGATGGAAGGCTTATGTGAAACTGAGCTGGCATTCGGCGAACAATAGCCTTGTCAAGGTCCTGCGGGCGATTAGTAGCCCCCATTACAATTACTGCTGAGTTGGGGTTCGTACTAAGGCCATCCCATAGCATCATGAATTGGGTTTTCATCATGGCGGTAGCCTCATGGTCATTTGAATTACGTGCGCGTAGAAAAGAATCAATCTCATCAACGAATATAATGCATGGTTGTATTTTAGCAGCTAACGAAAAGACTGCAGATGCGAGCTTTTGAGATTCTCCGTACCACTTGTCAGTAAGAATAGCCACATCTAAGTTGATAAACCTCATACCCGCTTCTTTTGCCGTAGCCTTGGCAATTAATGTTTTGCCGCATCCCGGAGGTCCATGCAAAAGTACACCTCTTGGGGCTTGCCAAAGTTTGGATTCTTTAAACAAATCTCGATGTCGCACAGGCAACACAACTGATTCACGGAGATCCTGAATAACTGAATCTAAGCCAGCTATATCGCTCCACTTAACAGCTATGTCGGCTGGAACAATAAGGTGTGATGCAATCATCAACTCATAATCAGTAAACGTCTGTAGATTTACATTGAAGTTATTTTCTTTGCTTAATCTAAAATAATAAAAAAATAAATTATATTGCTTGTTTTTTTTTGTAATTAAACAAACCTTTTTAGCTGTTCTTCTGCAAGCAGTTTGGCTTTCTTTTTGTTTTTACTGGTTGGGTCTAACTGGTTCATCATCCATTTCACAGAGTAATAAGTAATGACGGAAGCTATTGAAATCCGTAGGAGCATTTGAAACATATGTCCACGGGTTAATTCTGTGCCTCCGAAATTAAAATGATCCATTCTATATTATTGTAGATGACAATTTATAATTATTTTCATTCAACATTAACTATTTTACGATATGAAGAAATTCAGAATAGGGATGTGAAGTCATTGATTGCAAACAAATATATATATATCGATGTTTCTTGCATTCGAAAGTAAGCCGATATCATCAGAGCTGTCACCATTCGCTACAAAAACTTGAACAATCGTCCAGAAACTGGCTAAAAACGAGAAACACACAATTAAAACCAGTTAAAAACTGTTAGATCCATATTTAAGGGCCAAATGATTAAAAATATTTGGCTTACAGACATAAAGATAATTAATTATAATTTGCTCAATGTGTTGCGTTGAGAGACAATTGCCGACTAAACGATACAAGCAATGTTATGGTCATTCGGAACTGAGAAAACGGTATATTTCAGTTAGCAAGAATATACTTGGATCGGTACATAAAGATTATGAAGACGAGCGATTTAACTGATTGACGATACTATTCTTCGTAAGGTCTTTTGCATTTACATTTACATTTTTGGCAATGTAATCTTCAACGCTGGGTACATAACAACACTTCACTGCTATTGTTGGTTTTGTTTAACTTTTTCTTAAAAGCCATATATCCTATCAACATTTTTTAAGTTTTTTTACACATCGTGTTATTTACGTACAAATGTAAAAAATGTTGCCTGTATTTTTTCCCATAAGAAAAAACATTCACATATCTCCGAGTAAATTGTGTTATTTGCGATGATTTATCGAATGACTAATCGATGTTATGAACAATATGAATGTATCACACAACACGTAGCTAATATAGCAGCGATGTTAAGCGGTAATTTTAAAATATAATTATAAATTGTAATCATCTAATAATTTTTAATATTTTATGAAAATTAAGAACGTTGCAGTCGGGCGTTAGGGAATGCGTAGCTCTCGTTCACAATACAATAACACTTAATAACATTATTTTGGGAAAAACAGATTTTTATAATTTTTAGGGGCGGCCTAAATTTGTTAGCTCGATCTTTAGAGGACGTTATCCGAACACTGTCTGCCAAATTTGGTGACGTTAGCTTTAAAGTTGTAGTAGATATGGCTTTTCGCAGCTTACTAAATTATGAATTTCAAGTCTCTAGCTCCAATAGCTGAGCTGGCCAATCCCCTTTTTTCAATTTGGCGATTCGTGGGGAGTGGCTGGGGCGCGTTCACGTTGGTGTGTTTGAGATATTAAGGTCACAATGTCTTGGGAAGGGCACTATATGCCTACTTTGATGATTCACAATTGTTCAATTTTCTGTGATGTTGTGGGAAGTTTTCCTGCAACATATATTCTAAATATGGTGTCTCTTGCTCGGAAACTGTGGGATATATAGCCTTTTAAGAATTTTTTTGGCGTGGGCGTCATTTCAATATATCATGTTCTTGGGAGACGGTCATAAGTAATGTGAAAATTTGGTGACCTTAGCTTTAATATTGTGCGAAATATTCACCTTTTATCTATTTGCGATTTGAGGTGTATCGATATGTTATTCTATTTGACAGCTTTCCAATGATCGTGACACACAAATCTTAACTATTAGCTTGAATAGCGCCGAAAAAAGTTGCGGTCATTCGGACAGATGGACGTACAGATATAGCTCAATGTCTATGTCAAGTTTTTAAATTCTTCAATAAACTCTTCGAAGTTTATTTTCCACTTACGTATTTTGCTTTACTGTATTTGTAATGTTACAGGCTTGTAATTAACACAACATGATTAATTTTACCCTATTTGTTCCGAAAACATAAATTAAATAATTTTGCCACTCACATGTTATTGACAGCGGACACTGGCTAGTAAAACCGCGAAATGTAAGATATATTGGGCATAATAGAAATGGGGTATTAAACAAGGCTACAAACCGGGTTTGAACTGGTTCGCTTCAACTTCCATTACTTTTGAATTTTGAACCGAACCAGTTTAAAAAAAGTCAGCAGAACCTGAACCCGTACCAAACCATACTAAGTAAAAATGGTTTGGTTCAAACAATTTTTTTATTTATACATACATGCGCATCTAATATATTCTTCATTAAAGCATTGTCACCACCAATTTTCAAGGCTGGCTTATAAAAAGTACTGGGCAAAAGAGTTTAAATGAATTTTTAGTTTAGTTTGTGAATAAATTATAAGATATAAAGTAACCAAAACCTGTGTTCATAAACGTAAGAACCGAACCAACGACATATTTTTATGGGTTTGTATCCCTAGTATTAAATGCATTAGCATAAACATAAAAAAATTAAAATTTTCTTGAAGTTCCTCAAGTTGAATTATTTAGTTTGTTTTCTATTAGTAACGATTAGGCATTGTACATCTTTACAAAAATGTTTAAATCACAAGTTCGACACTAACTCGTCATATTGAAACACATACATACATGCCCACACAAAGTATATTCAAACATGTTTCATATAGAATGTTGATATTTATAATTTATGAGGTTTTTTCTGAAGGTCATACAAAATTTTACCCGCCACTGTGCATAATAGAGGCATTACTAGAATAAGTATATTTTCCTTTTCAGGTCTTACCCATAAAATGTTGTCGTTGTATAAGTACAATGATAAATTATGGCTTTGATCATTTATGTGAGTTTATTAATATATGTTTAATTGAGCCTTTCACTTAATTACGTGTGGGTAATGTACAAAAGAATGTCATTTCAAAACGATGTTCACGAGACGAGAGTGTCTATTTCACAACTCTTTTCTTTTTGTTGCGTCAACTGCAAAGCTACAAAAGAGAACAGAGAGCACGCTAGAATTAGCTACCACTCCGTGTTGTCTCAGCTACCAACCGTGGTTTTATAGTTCCAACCATTGAAAATGGGTAAAAAGTTATTATTATCGATAAATATCGATATGGAAAAATCCCCACTTGTATGGCTTTACATATATTTCAATCCCTTTGTATTCATATATACGTACATAAAATTCCTTTATCCAGACTCACACACACAAACACACGTACTCAGAGTGAAAGTGTGAAGTGTTGACGCGTTTCTGGGCAGTTCCCTGAGCGGGGGCACTAGCAGTCGCGACCTGTAAATCAGAATACATTATCGTTGCATACTCCAGGTGCTACACCCAATCTAGTGGACGTGAACTGCACGAGGATAGCCGAAGCGGAGGGGCGAGGAGGGAATTTTAAATGAACAATTGAGCGCTTTCCAATCCCTCGATACAAAAATGTTGCCGCCCACAAATCACGCAAGGTGCAGGTACATACGGTCTGCGATCAGATAATCAAGCTGCTATCAGTGTTGAAAAAGGCAGGCTAGTGGCGCTATATCATCGCAAGGGAACTCGCTGCATACTTTCGGGCAGTTAAACTGCACTGAGCCCAGGAAAAGAATCCAGCACATACTTATAGACCGTGGTCAACCCCCCCATGAATCTCACTCCATGGAAAGGCAACCACGGGATCAATAACGACCTTGGGGGTGGCCCATAAGAATGAACAACAACAACAACAACCAAAACAACAACCAACTCAGAAGTCACCCTCATACTGGTGAAATAAAGATGAATAAACCTGAGGTGGAATGTTGGAAGCTCTGAAAGCACTCCCAGGAAAACTCCATTTAAGCGAGCAAGGAGCAACAAAGGATCCTGTCTAATTCAGCTGAGCTCAAACTCGGCAACACAATAGATGGGATCTTGTATCTCATAAGCGAGAAAAAGCAAGCTGCTCGACATATCAACCAGGGAATGAATGACTCACTTGCCTGGAGGAAATCCAGCTTACATATAGCGCACAGCTGGCAAACATCGGCCTTATTGAAAATATCTACCCGAAGTGCAAGCGCGAAGTTTCTCCCACGCAAATAGACGCTGCATCGCTAAGAATCCAGCCAAGCGGAGCCTAACCCGGACAATCAGAGCAAGTAAGCCAGGTGAATGAGCTGCACTAAATAAACCCACTCCAAGTGGAAAAGATACCCAAGCACAGGTCGATCCGAAAGGCAAATCCGCTACTAAGGACGCCAGACAAAAGGTAAGACCGCAACCTCGAAACCAACCGGCCAGAATCATTAAACCAAATGCACTGCTAGTCAAGTACAAGAACACGGCAGCATCCGCCCAACTGTTGAAAGCCGTGCAAACCGACGGTTCTCTGGAGTACAGGGAAGTGCCACTGGCATACAGCGGACCGTAGCCGGTGAACTTTTTCTCCGGATGGGAAAACCTGGGGATGAGATAGCCTCAAAGCTCCTCAAAGCGGTGCAAACAAAAGTAAGTGAATTTGCGGAAGTCACGGCAATTTCCAACAAAGTCATTATTAAAGTCAGAGACATTGCGGAGTGGTGCAGCAATGGCGATGTACTAGATGCTACATTTACAAAAATAAATGCAGATATTCCTGCAGAAGCAATCTTTAAGGTGCAGTTGCTAAAAGAAGGTGGCCCATTTCTCCTCAATGAGGATCAGCTAGGGACATTCCAAGAGCTTAAGAAACACTAGCAAAGCCCCCGGAATTAACAATTTTTAGCATAGGTAGAGGAGCGGAACTACACACAGATGCTGCTCATATGGATATGGAGCAGTATTCAAGGCCGGATGATGGAAAGATGCATTCTGTTCCCTACTATTCTGGAAAAACAACATAAACGGAATCTTTCTATCATAGTTTGGAATTCGAAATGCTAGCCATAATTTACGCATTGCAACGTTGCAGAACATATTAAGAGTATAGGTCATTTAAAATAATTACTGAATTAATTCACTGGCGAACGTTAAATGAAAATCCCCTTACACCGAAATTGGCACATTGGTCCTTAGAGTTGGAAAACTACAATTACTTAATTATGCATAGACCGGGGCTAGTAGCATATTGATACTTTAAGTAGACAGTCTCAAGATATGGACGTTCAAGCAAATAATCGTAGAATTAAAACAGTGTAGAGTATTTTGAAGAGTGTGACAGTGAACATCGCGAGATAATAAATACTGATCTAGGGAGAACCTTGGTAGTACACGTAGATACACCTTAGAACTGAGTGTAGAGAAAAAGGTGGTGTCGACCTTAAAGATAGCAAGCGTGAAGATTTAAGCAAGAATCATAGAATAGAGCGTAGAAGTTATTCGTTATGCAGTTATTTAAATCACTGACAGTGCTCGGGGTAGTAGGTACATTTTCAGACGATGTTGACTTAACACTGCCGACTCCCAAAATGTGCGAGCAGGAGGGAATAAGAATTCGGAAAATGTTAGAGGATGGGATTGAAACAGACTTCAAAATGAGAAATGGAATCGTATACAAAAGAAACAGTGAGAACAAATTGTGTCTGTATGCTCCAATGGAGGAGCAATTGATAAGGTTGTCACATGAAAAACAAGTGTGGAGGCTCTAGTCAGGACTAGGGGATACCCTGATATCCCTGCCTCTTCATACATTCCAATCCCCTTTCATTCATACATACATACGTAAAATCACACATACATACACACATATGCCGCACGCTGTGAACAGCTGTTGCACTTGGCCTCCACTATCGAAACTATTTCTCTCTCTCTGATTAGACTTCATAATGTTAAGAGTTATGTTATTAATAGCATATATTATTACTACGCATTTGGGTTTAGTTTATTGCTATTGAATGCTGAAACAGCCAAGGTTTTTGAGTGTTTTGATTCAATATATTGCTAATATCATTATTTTTCTACACTGATACGAGCGATGCTTGGACTCAAATATAAATGTACAGAAGCCAATCGTTGGGCTGTTTACACCTGCATTTAATACAATGTATGTATATGCAATACAAACGTTTGCTACTTTTTTGATTTAAAATTTTTTTTGTATTTCATGGTATTTGTTATTCTCCATGTCATTTTTATCACACAGACGTTTGAAGTTTTAAATGAAATGTAAAAGTGTAAAAAAATAAGTCAGAACATTGCAGTCAAACAAACCCGACTGCGTAATACTCGTTCACAGTATACAGAAGTTATTATTGTTATTTTGGAAAAATATAGAATTTTTATATTTCGTTGCGGCGGGGGTGGGCGTGGCCAACATTTTTGGCTCGATCTTAAGACAAGGTCAACCAAACACTGTGTTCCACATTTGGCTTTCAAATTGTGGGAGATTTAGATTTTTACGATTTGCGGGGGCGGGAGTGGGCGTGGGCAGTAAATTTTTTTGCCTTTATTTAAGAGGGTGACCACTAATCTACCCGCAAAATTTGGTGACTTTTGCTCTAAAACTTTGGGGATATATGGTTTTCGTGATTGGGAGCGGGGAAGCTGGGGTGCGTTCTCGCATCAGTATTACGGCAATTGGTTTTAATGAACGAGTTTTTGGCCGCTGACGAGTTTAAACAGTTTGATGCAGCGTTTGAATGACGATTTTGATCGCGCACATTCCAGTCTGGAGAACCTCGATCTACAAGAGCTCAGCAGCAACTCCCGACAGAGCTTCGCGGAGATGTACTACGAAATAAAAGCTCTCGCGTCAGCCTGACGGCAACCGAATGTCCACAGTTGCCAACTCTACATCAATTCTCCACGGCATTAGTGACCAAAGCGCAGTATTCACTTTCGCAGCTCGCAAGTTTCGGCTACCCGAGATGCAGCTTCCGCGTTTCGGCGGCTCCACATTGGCCGGATTTTTACGTCATGTACAATACTATCGTCGGCATGAATTACTGATCAAAGTGGAACAGTTTTGGGCTTTGGACACCATACGTTCGCTCGAGCTCACGGCAGTGAATTACTATAAAGTGATAGAGTTCCTAACTAGTAGATTTGATAATAAGTTGTTTCATTTTCAGGCACGCGAACTGTCTGTTTTTGGGTTCACAGGCGTTGCGGCAGGTTCTGCAAGCAGCTTGCGTGGTTTGGCGGACAAAGTTAACTCACATCTGCGTGCGCTAAATACAATGGCCACTACACAGGAACTTGTGGATGGCCTGCTTATCCACCTCAATGCTGACAAGTTAGATCAAAACACTTATGAGCGGTGGGAAGAAGCTTTGCCAACGGGCAAGCTGTCCAAATGGAACGAAATGTCAACGTTTTCGGAAAAAAGATGTCGCATGATGAAGATTTGGAAAGGGCTGTGGTACAGAAAACACATAGCCAACAGGTGAGCAGATGTTCAAATAAATCGAATCGTAGTACTCTTGTTGCGTCCTCTAACAATTCGCATCCATACATATACACTCTGTGAGTCAAAGGACCATTTTCATTTAAAATGCACAATATTTTTAAATTCGACCCCAAATTTGCGATACTAGGAAGCAAAAAGGCTGCATCTTTGCTTGAACTGCCTGCGCAAAGGGCATACGCGGTAGCATTGCAGATCAGGGCATTGTAAGCGTTGCCAAGCCAAGCACCACACGCTACTTCATACACTTCATATTGTCGCGCAGCCCGCTTCTACATCCTCGACTCAACCGCAACCTCGTCTACCCTCATCTCGACCTCTTCCTCTAAGCCTCCGCCCAAGCCTCTGAGACAGAATCAGACGGTCTACGCGCTGCTTGCCACTACCATTATTTACGTCCGCAGTTGTGAAGACACCTTCGTACCATGTCGAGCATTGTTGGAGTCGGCATCCCAGCTGAATTTCATTATATCTCTTCTCGCTAATCAGCTTCAGCTCAAACCTTATCGCACAAGCGTTGCTATATCAGGGGGAATCATCACTCGCATCTGACAAGTCGGTTGACATTGTTGCTCAATCCCAAAATGGCAGCTATAAGGCTGCATTCGCCGTGGTTGTAACGCACACGCTTACCGACTGTCAGCCCCATGCTGATTTGAATGCGACTGAATGGAACATTCTAAACAACATTGCTCTTGCTGACCCATTACTTTTCAAGTCCCAACGTATCGACTTACTTCTTGGCGCTGTTCGCTTTTTTGATCTCCTTTGCACAGGGCAAATTCGAGTAGCAAGCCATCTACCAGCACTTCAGGAAACCAGACTCGGATGGGTTATATCTGGAGTCCTCTCAGCTGCAAAGGAAAGCTATTCTGCCTTGACTGCACTTTGCAAACAGCATAGTTCGAACCGGATGAAAACAGCTTATTGGAAATCGTGAAATGCTTTTGGGAAATAGACATCTGCTGTGGTCTTGAATCATCTAGTTCGGAGGACGTCGTGTTTTGTGAACAGCTGTTTCAAAAGAGCTGCAAACGTCTCGAATCAGGGCAGTATTCTGTTCGTCTTCAAGCTAAAATAAATTTTGACCATCTTGGCGACTCGTGTGATCGGGCTTTGCGTCGATTCAATGCCTTAGAGGGCAAACTTGCAAAAAAATCGACACTTAAAACGCAATACTCAGCATTCATGCAAGAATACATCGATTTGAGTCCCATGTTGCTATCATGTAGACAGGAAAGCTTCCGGCAATACTTCTTGCCACATCACTGCGTACAAAAATTTCGATAGCTCTTCCAAAACAACATCAGGCGCCTCGCTAAATGACCTATTGCTAACAGGCCCTTCAATACAGCTAGAATTATTCAATATACTTCTTCGGTTCCGCCTCTTCAAGGTGGCATTATGTGGTGACATTTGTAAGATGCACCGTCGCGTGCGTATGAAACATCCGGATGATTATTTTCAGTGCATCCTGTGGTGCGACAATCCAGCGGACGATGTCAAAGTCTATGCATTGACCACCGTTACTTATGGTACAAAATCAGCAGCGTTTTTGGCTATTCGAGCCATGTACCAATTGGCGCTTGATGAGGAGGCCTCTCTGCCAATTGCAGCTAAGATCGTGCGCAGAGACTTCTACGTCAATGACCTCATTTCTGGAGGCAACGATGTCGAAGCGGTCGCTCAAGTTCGTCGTCAAGTCACGGAACTATTGCACACTTTCCTATTCGAAAATGGTGCTCAAAGGATCCAGCTGCTCTAGAAGGCGAACCAGATTCGGATCGAGAAAAAATGCTGAAGTTCCACGATGGAACTGACATTGCCAAAACTTTCGGATTGGTGAGGGATCCAAAATCTAATGAGCTGCTGTTTAATTTTGCAAAAATCATGCCCGAAGGAGCTTCAACTAAACGCGAAATCTTATCAATCATAGCGAGATTCTACGACCCTTTCGAATTGAATTCGCCAATAATTACAAAACTGAAGATATTCCTGCAGGCCCTGTGGAAGGAGAAGCTTAGCTGGGATGGAAGCTTGCCGCAATCTTTGCACACTCAATGGCTAAATATCGCAAATTCCGATCGTCACTTCCATCAAGTTCCCTCGCTTTATGTTGCTGCCTCATGCTACTTGGGAAATACATGCATTCTGTGATGCCAGCACAGCCGCATATGGCGCTTGTGTTTATGTTCGATCGGAGATAAATGAAACTTACGCATCGCACTTGCTCTGTGCAAAGTCCAGAGTCGCTCCATTAAAAATTCTTATAGTCCCAAAACTATTAGTAGCTCATCTGTTAGCTGAGCTCGTAGCAAGCATAGCTCCAAGTGTGCCATTTGCATGTACATTTCATTGCTGGTCCGATTATAACTAATGCACTATCTTGGATTCGAGAAACGCCAACAAATTTTAACATTTTCGTCTCCAACAGAGTCGCACAAATACAGGAGTTAACTGGGAATCTAAAATCTGGCACAAAGGCCCGGCATTTCTACGCTCTGCACAAGGATCGACCTCGTCATAGTGGACCTCTCACAATCAGCGATATCATATAAGGCACAAATATGCTGATAAGAGCCATTCAGATGGTCCATATCGCTGACGAGTATAAGTTGTTGCGCTCGCAGAAGGTAATTTCGCCCAAAAGCAAGCTGTTTTCACTGCGTCCATTTATCGACTGCCATGAATTGGACTTCGAAGCCCGGCATCCAATGCTGCTACCGAGGCAGCACCCAGTCACGTGCGCTATCTTCATGTCCTTTCATCACAAGTTCCTGCACGCTGGGCCGCAGAGTATGCTTGCTGCACTACGCCAATAACTCTGGCCCATAGGGGGCCGCAAATCAGATGCTTTCGGATGAGGCCTAAAATCTTCGGGCACATCATGGCTGCCCTGCCAGCAGATCGCGTGCAGCCCTCTCGTTCTTTCTTTGTTAACGCTGACACCAGAAATAAGCCCCCGGTGAAATATATCGCTATTTTGGAGGCAAAATTTGGTCGGACAATGCCACAAATTATGTCGAAGCAAAGAATGAGTTGGCTGAACTTCGGCAGCTGTTTCTCAGCGATCCTCAAAACATGGAGTTCTTCACCGCGTGCTCGGTCATCGGTATCAATTGGCACTTCATCTCGCCGCGCTCTCCGCACTTTGGTGGTACCTCTTTTATCGTGTCGTTGGAGTTACTGTTCTGACATTTCATGACCTACGCACCCTCGCTTGTGAAATCTCTGCCCTGCTAAAGTCACGAACTCTTTGTCCAATTTCAGAACATCTAAGCGACCTGGAAATTCTTACGCCTGGCCACTTCCTCATTGGCTTGGCGTATGCTTCAATACACGAGCCTGACGTGATGCATCTATGCATAGATCGCTTAGGGCGATGGCAGCGAATGTGCCAGCTGCAGCAGACGTTCTAGCGGAAATGGAGCACAACCTATCTGTCACTGCTTCAGGAGCGTGGCAAGTGGCGTTCCTCAACACCCAACCTGTAAGTGGGTGCAATTGTCCTGCTCAAAGACGACAACCTTCCACCGTTACGATGGCATCCGGGCCGGGTCAACAGCACCACCCCCGGTGGTGCACAGTGGCCAGGTCAAGAGACCTTAGCAAGATCGCTATACTGCCCGTTGAAACCACTTCGGTTGGAAGCACGCCTCTTCCAACGGCGGGAGCATGTTCGGAGCAGAACCACTAATTTAAGTCATTTAAAAATTATTGTATTTGAATTATAAAGCCAGTGCTCAATAACAAGCTTAACTCCTTTTTGTGAAACGGCTCTTTTGCATTGTATCAAACTCGAGCTTTTTTTGAGCGAGCTTTATCCGGTCGAAATATATAAGTTGAAACACTCTTGTTGTACATTTCGGCTAAAGGTTGCACAAAATAGTGCTTCCTCTAAACATCATCAGCAATCTAATTACCAAATTTGGTGACGGCAACTTTAATATTGCGGGAAATATTCACCTTTTATAGGTTTGCAATTTTAGGTGTCGGTCGTGCACAAAGAACGGGAGTAGAAAGCGGGTAATATAATGCTGTCCACGTGCAGTACGGCGCCAACGTCGCCACGCCGATGTCCTCAGATTAAGTGCCTCATGCTCTACCGACTAAGCTAGTTGGGCTCTAGTTGTGCATTATTTCTTCAAGTCTTTCGCGTTGAATACTTCGAGTGGGGTTCCGTGCAGTTACTCCAACAAATACAGACTGTTCCTGATGGGCTTGACGCATTGACTTTGCATTTGACTTTGCATTTGACGTATTTGCGACAGATCTTGCCATTAACATTGCCCTTGAAGTTACTGAGCACAAAATTATACACCTCTTAATCGGGTAGTAACTCGATGCAGAGTCTCTTGTATACGGACGCGGTAAATTTGATGTTTATCTTACCTGTTCAATGGCAGTATAACTTCGTCGCTTATGGCACCTAGTTTGCGACTGCCTCCGTTCCTTTTGCATCCGGTGAAAACGGGATTGCGTTCGCTGAACTCTGAATTTGTTAGCTCCGCTGTCAGATCTCGCATCGTGCTCCTTGCTGAAGATGCGAGCTCGGGCTGTCTCCTACTCGGCCGCTCGGACTTCGATTGGGTGAGGCTGTGACAATTTGGGCATACGTGAGTAGTTTCTATTATTCTTAATAATTATTCTTATAATTTTATCATTATTTCTACAGTTATTGCTTACGGCCAACATGCAATTGGTAGAGGTATTTATTGATGGACTGCTGACCTGAAGCGCGACTACTCCGATGACATCAGGTTTCTCGCTTGGCATTTGGGACACTTGGGCAATACTACCGCCGGCAGACCGCATTTATAGGAAAATATGTTAAATAACTTCGACTTGCATTCGTAAGAATGTGTGGCCGCGTTGCGAACAGTGCCATCAAGTCAAGCGATGCTTATCGCCGCCACCATCCTGGTTGAGATACTGCCGATTCTGGAAAGGACGTGCCGGTCTTGCAGTATTGGAATCCACCGCGTCTTCAGAATCCCCTCGGCATCGTGGCACTCCTCCCGAAGCTTTTCGAGGCTGGAGATATGATTGGATATACTATTGGATATACTATCCGCGAGGCTGCATCCCTGACGTGTACCTTGATGACTTTTAGAAGTCGCAGTCTGTGAACGGAGTTGTTAATCGGGACCGTAATCCCATCAACTCCTGATGCTTTTCGTAAATGCCTGCGCCATTCCTCTGTTTTGGATCCTGCTTCAGTTTAACGTTTGATCTCCTTGTCTGGAACTGCTGTAACAGGGCGTATCGCAAAATTGGGCAAGGCAGGGACTGCGGATGCACATGTATCCAATACCATTCCTTCTCCGGGGTAGCACGTGGAAACTTCGCAAAACATTTTTCCAGGGCACTACGTCAATTGCATGTACTCCAACCAGAATATATTTTCGAACACCGGCATATTTTTTGGCCTCGCCGTCGAACGCTGTCGCCGTATTTGGACTTCCTCCGTCCTTGGCTGTCAGTCGGAATTGCGTGGCCTGTCTGCTTTTTCTGCTTTGTCTTCTGCTCGTGGATTGCTCCACACAACCAGCCCACTAACAGCCTATGGTCGAGGGCTTCGGGTAGATGGATCGACGACCGTTCGCCATTGCTGCGGCGAGATTCAGGCAATTAATGGAGCTACGGACCCCCTATAGCAGGTCGAGGTGGCATTTCTCCACGCTTTACCTACTCCTTCGTTTTTTAGGTTAGGTTACCTACACAGTCATTTATCTGACTCATGAATTGCATCACGTTCTCATCTGTGTCTCCTCCATACCTGCGTGCTGTATCGCGTCCTGCAGCTCTGATTAGTAACCCGACTGTACTTTTCGAGATTGTGCGTGGGTTATAGAGGACATAAGTTCGGATGCTCTAGCCCAAATATACTCGCCGGAAAGAACGATTAAGAGTATGTTTTTCGCGTTCTTATCTCGGCATTGCCAACTTTGGGTCTTTTTGATGTTTTTTTTCATTTATTTTATTTTTTTAAAATTTTTTTGTTGTTGATATTTATACCCTGATCCATAGAAAATGGGTTAAAAGGTTTTGTGCCAATGTATGTAACAGGAAGCAGGAAGAAGCATCACCGACCTCATAAAGTTTATATATTCTTGATCAGGCTAAGTCGATTTAGCCATATCCGTCTGTGTGTTCGACTGTCCGTCTGTATGAACGCGTCGATGTCGGAGGCTATAAGAGCTAGAGACTTCAGCTTTTCGAATATAGATGCGTCCGTAAAAATGATCGATTACCTACACTGTTTTCCTAAAATCGATAGAAATCTATAACAACCTCAAATTTTGTAGCTCATTTCGTAGAATATGAAAGTTAGAGACACCAAGTTTGGTTGACATGATTAACTCAATCGCATACTGTAGCACTAAAAGTATAGACTTCAAAAATGTTATCATGATCGTTAAATAAACACAGAAGTTATTAAAATAAACTTTAAAGTAGTACCTGGGCCGAGGTGCAATTCTCAGGCTAGCTAGGTCCAGCTTTACAAGAAATTTGTAAAATTGCCAAAACACTTAGCTGAAACAGACGAAGGGAAGAGAGAGGCCCGTGTTAGTTCGGGTCTCGTTTACTATGTTTGGGCGTTCGTCGTTCGGGTTCATATGGGCGCAGCGAAGTTGCAGCCGATGTAACACACGGTGTTAAGTTGTAATACCGCAACACCTTAACTACAAGACGGTTATATCTCCGTCCGTGTTCTCGGGGTCCACTACGAGCTATCTCCCGGGCTCGTGGCCGCGATCAGTATGAACAGCGGAAACTACGGAGTCGAGGCGAGATACCGTCGACGTCTGCAAATGTTAGTTTTGCTAAAATCTTCTACTCTGTGTTCTTTGACTACGAGTTATCTCCCAGGTTTTAACCACGGTTGATATGTACACGCACTTGGAGCGACGAAAAACGCTGATTGCCAGCGAATGAAGCTATCAAAATATTGGCAGGGTCAAATGCATTATCCAGAGTTTCTGGAGTGGGGATGTGTATAGTTTCTGCCTGTTACATACATTTGCACAAAACAATTATACCCTTTTTTTTACCCATTTTCTATTGGTTGGTTTGTTGTTTAAAATCTCTTTGCTAATTTGGATGACTTTCTGCATTTCTTACATTCGGTATCTTTCATTGATTAAAACTGTCGATAACGTTGTTAACGTTCTAGGTAACAAAATCCAAATTTTTTTGTCTTGTTTGCCAAATATACTTTTTCTGATACATATGGGGCTCCATATGACGAAAAACCACTTTAAAAATCTTTCTATGGTGTGACTTTTTTTATTTTCAAAATAGGGCATTTTTTTTAGCTTTATTTTTTTAGATGTAATTAATTATTAATCAGTCCTACACACTTTTAAATTTAAATCGTTGGTTTTGTAACCCATAAAATGATGATTGCTTGAGCGGTATTTTTAACGATTTTTTGACTTACGAAAAAAATTAAGTTTCGGTCGTCGCCCATTTATTTATATAGGTGCATTAATTGGGCGTCGTTTAAGATATTAACCATTGACATCGATGGTGAGATGGTGATATAACAACATATTAAAGCTAGACAATTTTTTTTTCGATATAGCTGATTTTTTTACAAAATCTACGAAATTTGGATTTTAATGTCTCAGAAATGCCGCCCTGAATTAATTTATAAATGATTTACAATTTACATAAATGGATCATCATTTATAAAAATTAATGCAGAAACGATCAATTTATATGATTTTCTACTCACCGATGGATCGAATTTCGGTGCTGTTCACCGAAGACCCCAGTCTTTAGATAAATGGTCATAAATCAGATTTAATATATATCAACAACTGTTTATTAATAACACGATTTACTATTTGTTTCGTAAATTATTACATTTTCGATAAATTCAAAATGGTTCAAGTAACGTACGCAGAAAGGTACGGTATTAAAATAAGATTCTCGTATGAGACCCCACACATAATCGTCCATCATATTCTGATTCCACAATCCCTGATCACGTCGGTTCAAAGAATTACATTCTTGGTGAAATCGTTGACGTTTATATTCAGAAGATTGTGCTCCTTTAACCGCGACGCTCACGTCTCAGCATGTACCTTAGTTCGGTTCAAGTCCCTTACCAAATCATTCAATTCCTCCTGTGAAAAGAGCTTGGTCTGTTTATCTTTTCCTAAAAATTCAGAACCTATAGTCGTAGAAACTACGACTACGTACGTGTGATGAAGACGATTTCTCCAGTGTTTGCAATTGTATGACTGATTTAGCAGGAAGCTGAAAGCCACGTGTGGATTATAACAAAAAGTAGGAAAATTGTCAGTATTTTTTCAATATGAATTGGTTTTATATAATGTAATGTGGTACTTGCTCCTTATTTGTTTTTTTTAAGAAATGTGCTTGGTACGAAGTGCAAGTAAATGTTGGTGGCCACTCTTCTTTCCAATTTTTGAGTTTAATTCAAAAAAATTTAATTATATTCACTTTCTAACCTTTTGTTGAATGTTATTTTAGAGTTCGTAGTGGCTATGTAGTTACCACATATGTAACTAAACAAATCGGGATTGTATCGGCTCGAATATTTGTTCACAATGTTACTCAGTTTATGTATATTTTTGTTACAGCTCGTATTCCGATGAATGTCAGAACTAGATTGAGCACCGGTATTTCAGGTAGGCAGCTTTATACCGATACTTCAAATTAGACAGAAAGTTTTAACGTGTCGTTATTACCTGGACTACTAGTAAATGGGAGATTATCACTTTAGTAAAGTACGCCATCTACATGAAAGCATCTTCAGCGAAAAGAAGAAAAATAAAACCACTGCCATCTGTTTATGAACACCCTCAGTAACGCCAAACATTCCGCCGATTCGGACCGATCCGATCCAATTTTACACATATGTACGAATGTGGGTGGCGTGTTTGACCCATTCTTTATATGAGAGAATTTGAAAAACTCGACATAAAGTAGGTTTGCTGAAATAATAAAAATACAAGCTATAATATTTCTTTTATAGAATATTATCATTAGCTTTCAGTAATCGTTAAGCTTTTCAAAATTGGTAACGACATTCTCGACTAATGATCAATAATGCAAGCTCACCTCTGAAAAAAACCACTAAAAATACCATTTTTTTTTAACATTTTTGAAAAAAATATCTCACTATAGTAAGTTTTTAAAGTGGTTTTTCATCATATGGAGCCCTATATGTATCAGAAAAAGTAGGTTTGACAAACGGGGCAATTTGGCTGTTAGCTAGTGTTACTATTGTTATTTTGGTAACATATAGATTTTTATGCTCGTTCACAATGTGCAAAGAGTATACTGGTTTTATCCAATATCCGTCGTGCTGTCCGAATGATCGCAACTTTTTTCAGAGCAATCAAATATAGAGACTTTGATTCTTTGGATAAATACCTTTAGTTAGCTGCTGGTTAACTGGAAATGTGGAGAAGTGTCCACTACCTCTACAACATAGATGACGTTGGCAGTATTTTCATCTGCCTTTGATATCTTTTCGTCCGTTTAGTTAGTAGCTAAATACCTAAGAAAATTATAAACAATTCTCATAACATCACCGACACGATTGGAGTGCTTTATTCGCTAGTCTGGCTGGCTATGCCCCTAATCACAGGTAATTGTTGTCAGTGACGTTATGAGACTCTACAGCTAAAGAGAAGGTTGTTAGTAGTAAGAGTATATTCTGAAATGTAAATGAAATCTAATAAATAAACAATATAATTAGGAAAGTAAAGGTAACAGTTTTCGTCATTAATAATAATAATTGTTTGAATTAGATAGATATATAAGAGGAAAGCGACAGATACGGAAATCATTGACCCGATAGGGAGAGACTTACCCGGCAAACTGTGCCCCTGTTCACAGCTGCGGGTGGTCAATGATTTGCCAAAGATATCCTGAAAGCAAAGACTTTAGTAGGGGAAGAAGAGAGCTCAGAGGAGAAAACGTGGTAAAGGATATTATAGCGTAGGCATAAGATATGAAAAGAATTATGCAATGCGTAGTCTGTCGTGCATGTAGGAAGGAATAAGAGGTAAAAGATTCTAGTAGGTTTAAACGGAACCGAGAAGTTCAGGCAACCTAAAAGAAGGCATAATCTATGTCGCCATTGATCAACTTATGTAGGAAGACTACACCAAGGATTGTCCTACGGTTGGTAAGAGACGGGGGATTAAG
>JAWNMW010000606.1:0-73313 GCA_035043565.1 Drosophila robusta
ATTTCATCCATTTCATTATATTACATAAGTCAACAATTTATACATAAGGTAACATTGTATTAACAGTACGGCTGGCCATAGATAGCTATGAGTTGAGGCACAGTCAGCTGTAATCGCGAATAAAAGTACCTCCAACAGGTCAACACTCAACTGCTAAGAATGTAAATTTAACCTCTTAAATCAAAATGTTAACCCTTTCCGCTCTTATACAGCGATTTACCAACATGTAAAATATTCTCTTACCTCGGCTGATCGCTCGGTAGCAGCGAATCAGCCGTCGGTCAGACTTAAATATGTCTAAATGAAGAAAATAAAGTTCAGTTGTCATACAGAAGTCATTCGTAACACCAAATCGATCTTCGGGGGTTTGCAAAGTTGCTTTTTCATTTCTTTGCTATTTGAGCAAACACGCATCTTAACGTTTGCACGCACCTGGCAATCTTTTTTATAACAGATAAACATTTTTTAGGTATTTAATTAAAAGAATAACTTTAAGATAAAGAATTAATAAAAAAAAACTGCTCAAAGAAAAAATAAAATCAAAGTATTAAGAAGACAACTAACCACACCAGGGTTAATTCAAAATTGATGCTGATTTGTACTTAAAATACGTCAACAACTGTTAGACAAATGTAAACAGCGCGGACGCGACGACCGAAATAAGCACAACGGGATCAAAGCAAAAGCAAAAATAAGAAAAACAAAAGAACCGACTGACACCAACAAGAACATCAATGTAAGTGAGGAGTGAGTAATTAGACCATTTTAGACCATGAAATCATAGAATAAAATATGCAGAGGGCGAAAGTGCAAAAACAAAAAGTTAGCAGCAGTTTGCTGTTGTATTTTCACTCAAGTTATACAAATTTATTTAAAAGATTGAATAGATTCGAACAATGTGACTCACACAACCAATTCAATCACACTGTTACTATAGTATTTTTAGGACAAAAAAAACGAAATTAGAATTGATTAAATCAGTAAAAATTAAAGAATTCGAGGAGCAAGAACAACACACGTCCGATACGAATGTGAGTGCGAATGATAATATCGCACTTTTAGCAGCTGTCAGAGCGTCTGAGGGTAATGCAATTCACGGACTTCAATCTTAACGAGTTGATTCGTCAATCGATATCTGTGATGAATCTTTAGTAAGGCTAATAAGAAGAGCAGAAGAGAATTTCGTCAACAACTTTTGTCGTCTTTCTTCGGGCGAATATGCTATTCGATTGCCTTTAAAGCTCAACGAGCATCGCAAATTGATGCAGCAATCGCACCTCAGGGACCAATATTCTGTCTTTATCAACGAGTACCTTAATTTAAATTATATGTCAAGTGTTAATTCTGAGTCAGCTAGTCTCTGCAAATATTTTCTTCCGCATCATTGTGTATTGACAGCACGACAAAAAAGCTTCACATTTTACGAATATTCTGAAGAAGTTGCAGCCGACCCATCAAAATAAATATGTAATATTAAATCAGTAAAATTTACGATTTTGAAAATCAATTCAAATATTAATTCGATTTCGATTTAGTTGTACTAACAGGACATATTTGCAGAATGTATTCGTGTTAAGTATCCCGATAATTACTCCAATGTATGTATGTTATGGCGAGATACACCTGACAAAGAGTTGCAAATCTATAAGTTGGCTTCTGTTACATATATCACAAAAGCCGCCTCGGCTCAATTACCCTGCAAGAGGATTTTATTCCTGGAGGAAATTCCGTAACTGACGTTATTGCCAAAATGCATCAAAGTTCTGGAATATTGTGGCAATTTTAAACTTCGGAAGTGGTGTTACAGTCATTCAGAAGTACTTGTTTGTATTTTGGGTGAGGATAAGGGAAAATATTTATGATTTGATGATGGTAGCGACATTACTAAAACTCTTGATCTCGCCTCGGATCCTCTCCATAACGTTGGTAGGTAGAAATGTACTTTTGGCAAGAGTTGATTTATAAACTTATGGATTGTGCGATGCCAGTTTAAAGGCTTATAGAACATGCATGTATGTTGTTTTTAAAGGTCAGCTATCTTTAAGTCAGCTCCGTGTATCAAAATCCAGAGTCGCGCCATAAAAACCCTCTGTCCTGTCCCTGTCCTGGATCAATGATGAATCCTACAAGTTGAACGTATTCCTAGTGTACTGTGTAGCTAACTATTAATATGAAGTGGCGTCACGTTTCTATGACACTGAAACCTACGGACATACTTTCTACAGGTGCGCTCTCTGAGTTGATGGCTCAGTTTCGTGGCCCAATGTATCTTGCGGGCAATCGCAGCGATTGGCCTGCCGCCCGTGTTCTAGATAAACCCTCTCTTGAATTAAGAAAACAAGTAAGAATGTTGCAGTCGAAAGTAACCGACTGCGTATACTCGTTCACAGTACATAGAAATTATTATTGGTATTTTGGAAAAATAAAGAATTCTAAATTTCGTAGGGGCTGAGGTAGGCGTGTTCAACATTTTTTGACCCAAACACTGTCAGCTAAAATAAGTGACTCTATCATCAAAATGTTGGAGATTTTCGCGGTTTGTGGGGTCGGGAGTGGTGACTGTAGCTCCAAAATTGTGGGAGATATAGTTGTTTGCGATATGCGGGGGCAACCCCCGCCCCGCCGTGGCCAGGAAATCTATTAACGATCTTTAAAGGGTGTTACCAGTCATCTACCATGAAAATTTGGTGACTTTAGCTTTAAAACTGTGGGAGATATAGGCTTTCATACTTTGCGGGGGCGGGAGTGGGCGTGGGTGGGAAATTTTTGTACCCGTATTAAAAGGGGGTGACCACTAATCTACCTCTGGTGACTCTAGTTCAAAAACTGTGAGAGATATAGCCATTTCCATATTTTCAAGGCGGGGTGGCTGGGGGGCGTTTCAATGGGCGTGGCCGGGATATCAAGGTCGCAAGGTCACCAGCAATTTACATATCGAGTTCGGTGCCTCTAGCTTTAAAATTGTGTACATTATACACATTATACCGTTTTGAGCTTTCAAATATATCGGCTTTAGCGATTACGGGCGTGGCCGGAAAATTTTTTCTGTGATGTTTGGGGAAACTTTCCAGTAATATATAATCCAAATATGGAACTATTCATTAATATAATTAATTAATTAATTAATATATGAATTTTGAGCTAGAGGCAAAAAGGCCAGGCTACTCGGCGTTCTAGTGGGCGTGCCCGGGAAAGCAATGTGGCAATTTTTGTAGGAGCTCACCAGCAATCATACCAAATTTGGTGACTCTAATTTTAATATTGTGGGAAATTTTCACCTTTAATCGATTTGCGATTTGAAGAGTATCGACATGTTATCGATTTGACAGCCTCACCGCGGGCGTGGCTCAAAAATCTTACCACTTTGTCTGAAGCAGGTAACTACAAGTACACATATATCCAAAATTTCAAAAAATTTGCTTCATCCGGGCAGTGCACAAAACCAATATACACTTTTCACTTCGTTAATGAGTATAATTAAGTGCAACGCTTAATTTGCACGAAAACAGCGAAGAGATGCGTTCGACTTGCGTTCCTTCATATCATTGAAAATTCGTCATCGTATTTGAAAATTATGCATATTATCGCGTACATTTCACTTTTCTTGAATGGTCGAAGTTCAATTCATTGGATTCACTCCATTCCTTCAGCTACAGAATTGGCTACTTCATTCCTAACTGTTGTTCAAATCATACAACACGCATCGTTTGCCAATGAATTTGAGAAATTAAGCAAATCATTGAATTTGCAGCCATCGTTTCATAAGTTGAACCCATTTATCTCTATAAAAGCGGTAGGCAGATGCACATTTCGTTTATTGCGAGTGGGAGGGCGATTGTTGAATGCTCCTCTGCCACATAATGCAAAATTTCCACTACTTATGCCAAAAGGCAATAAATTGGTAAAATTATATATTCAGCATCTGCATCGCACTAATTGTCATGCTGAACCTCGCGTTTTAATCAGTTTGCTTCGTCAAACAATCGGGCTCATAAACGCACGACGCGAATGCGGTGCTGTTGTGCGCCAGTGCGTACATTGTTTTCAGTACAAGCTCAGATTATTTTCACAAATCATAGGATATCTAGAGTATCTTTAGGGATTCGCGGAAAAATTCCCATAAAGATGTACGTCGCAGTTTTTGTTTGCTTTGCGTCAAAGGCAGTTCATTTAAAGCTCATAAAAGACATCACATCTAACTCGTTCCTCCTATGTATCAGCAGATTCGTCGGACGTCGTGGACCACTTGTAAGGTTATACTGCGACAACGCAACAAATTTTGTCGGCTCTGCTCGAATGCTCCAGGAGACAGCTGTTCAAGTAAAAAACAGCACCAATGCACCGCACCAGTTCGCATTTGTATTTATTCCCCCCAGAGCTCCTCACATGGGCGGCCTTTGGGAAGATGCTGTTAAATCAGCAAAGCATCTCCTGATCAAGGCCGTAGGAAACGCAATGCTGAAAGAAGACGAACTGCAAACTGTCCTAGTCGAAGTGGAAGCAGTTCTAAATTCGAGACCTATCGCGGCCGATAGCAACAATTCAAACGAAGGAGAAGCCATTACACCGGCTCATTTCTTAATTGGAACCACTCTTGCTGCGCTGCCGCCGACGACTCTGCCATCGAAAGCAGAGAAAAACCTAAGTCTGCTGTTGAGGTGGCAACTTGTTTGTTTTTTGACGACATTGGTCGCGTGACTACTTACTAGGCTTGCAACAAAGGCTGAAGAGGACCAACGAGCACGCGAACGTCAAGGTCGGAGCCGTCGTCATAATTAGAGAATATAACTTGCCTCCACAGATGAGGCTCCTTGGAGTTGTGACGGAAACAATAGCTGGAGCGGATGGCAGGGTGCGAGTCGCTGTTGTGCGAACACGGTCAGGTACCTTCAAACGAGCTATCCACCATCTCGCACCATTACCCATGGATTGATGACCGGAGTCGTTCAACGCGGCCGATGTTAATTCATTTCATCCATTTCATTATATTAGATAAGTCAACAATTTATACATAAGGTAACATTGTATTAACAGTACGGCTGGCCATAGATAGCTATGAGTTGAGGCACAGTCAGCTGTAATCGCGAATAAAAGTACCTCCAACAGGTCAGCACTCAACTGCTAAGAATGTAAATTTAACCTCTTAAATCAAAATGTTAACCCTTTCCGCTCTTATACAGCGATTTACCAACATGTAAAATATTCTCTTACCTCGGCTGATCGCTCGGTAGCAGCGAATCAGCCGTCGGTCAGACTTAAATATGTCTAAATGAAGAAAATAAAGTTCAGTTGTCATACAGAAGTCATTCGTAACACCAAATCGATCTTCGGGGGTTTGCAAAGTTGCTTTTTCATTTCTTTGCTATTTGAGCAAACACGCATCTTAACGTTTGCACGCACCTGGCAATCTTTTTTATAACAGATAAACATTTTTTAGGTATTTAATTAAAAGAATAACTTTAAGATAAAGAATTAATAAAAAAAAACTGCTCAAAGAAAAAATAAAATCAAAGTATTAAGAAGACAACTAACCACACCAGGGTTAATTCAAAATTGATGCTGATTTGTACTTAAAATACGTCAACAACTGTTAGACAAATGTAAACAGCGCGGACGCGACGACCGAAATAAGCACAACGGGATCAAAGCAAAAGCAAAAATAAGAAAAACAAAAGAACCGACTGACACCAACAAGAACATCAATGTAAGTGAGGAGTGAGTAATTAGACCATTTTAGACCATGAAATCATAGAATAAAATATGCAGAGGGCGAAAGTGCAAAAACAAAAAGTTAGCAGCAGTTTGCTGTTGTATTTTCACTCAAGTTATACAAATTTATTTAAAAGATTGAATAGATTCGAACAATGTGACTCACACAACCAATTCAATCACACTGTTACTATAATATTTTTAGGACAAAAAAAACGAAATTAGAATTGATTAAATCAGTAAAAATTAAAGAATTCGAGGAGCAAGAACAACACACGTCCGATACGAATGTGAGTGCGAATGATAATATCGCACTTTTAGCAGCTGTCAGAGCGTCTGAGGGTAATGCAATTCACGGACTTCAATCTTAACGAGTTGATTCGTCAATCGATATCTGTGATGAATCTTTAGTAAGGCTAATAAGAAGAGCAGAAGAGAATTTCGTCAACAACTTTTGTCGTCTTTCTTCGGGCGAATATGCTATTCGATTGCCTTTAAAGCTCAACGAGCATCGCAAATTGATGCAGCAATCGCACCTCAGGGACCAATATTCTGTCTTTATCAACGAGTACCTTAATTTAAATTATATGTCAAGTGTTTATTCTGAGTCAGCTAGTCTCTGCAAATATTTTCTTCCGCATCATTGTGTATTGACAGCACGACAAAAAAGCTTCACATTTTACGAATATTCTGAAGAAGTTGCAGCCGACCCATCAAAATAAATATGTAATATTAAATCAGTAAAATTTACGATTTTGAAAATCAATTCAAATATTAATTCGATTTCGATTTAGTTGTACTAACAGGACATATTTGCAGAATGTATTCGTGTTAAGTATCCCGATAATTACTCCAATGTATGTATGTTATGGCGAGATACACCTGACAAAGAGTTGCAAATCTATAAGTTGGCTTCTGTTACATATATCACAAAAGCCGCCTCGGCTCAATTACCCTGCAAGAGGATTTTATTCCTGGAGGAAATTCCGTAACTGACGTTATTGCCAAAATGCATCAAAGTTCTGGCATATTGTGGCAATTTTAAACTTCGGAAGTGGTGTTACAGTCATTCAGAAGTACTTGTTTGTATTTTGGGTGAGGATAAGGGAAAATATTTATGATTTGATGATGGTAGCGACATTACTAAAACTCTTGGTCTCGCCTCGGATCCTCTCCATAACGTTGGTAGGTAGAAATGTACTTTTGGCAAGAGTTGATTTATAAACTTATGGATTGTGCGATGCCAGTTTAAAGGCTTATAGAACATGCATGTATGTTGTTTTTAAAGGTCAGCTATCTTTAAGTCAGCTCCGTGTATCAAAATCCAGAGTCGCGCCATAAAAACCCTCTGTCCTGTCCCTGTCCTGGATCAATGATGAATCCTACAAGTTGAACGTATTCCTAGTGTACTGTGTAGCTAACTATTAATATGAAGTGGCGTCACGTTTCTATGACACTGAAACCTACGGACATACTTTCTACAGGTGCGCTCTCTGAGTTGATGGCTCAGTTTCATGGCCCAATGTATCTTGCGGGCAATCGCAGCGATTGGCCTGCCGCCCGTGTTCTAGATAAACCCTCTCTTGAATTAAGAAAACAAGTAAGAATGTTGCAGTCGAAAGTAACCGACTGCGTATACTCGTTCACAGTACATAGAAATTATTATTGGTATTTTGGAAAAATAAAGAATTTTTAAATTTCGTAGGGGCTGAGGTAGGCGTGTTCAACATTTTTTGACCCAAACACTGTCAGCTAAAATAAGTGACTCTATCATCAAAATGTTGGAGATTTTCGCGGTTTGTGGGGTCGGGAGTGGTGACTGTAGCTCCAAAATTGTGGGAGATATAGTTGTTTGCGATATGCGGGGGCAACCCCCGCCCCGCCGTGGCCAGGAAATCTATTAACGATCTTTAAAGGGTGTTACCAGTCATCTACCATGAAAATTTGGTGACTTTAGCTTTAAAACTGTGGGAGATATAGGCTTTCATACTTTGCGGGGGCGGGAGTGGGCGTGGGTGGGAAATTTTTGTACCCGTATTAAAAGGGGGTGACCACTAATCTACCTCTGGTGACTCTAGTTCAAAAACTGTGAGAGATATAGCCATTTCCATATTTTTAAGGCGGGGTGGCTGGGGGGCGTTTCAATGGGCGTGGCCGAGATATCAAGGTCGCAAGGTCACCAGCAATTTACATATCGAGTTCGGTGCCTCTAGCTTTAAAATTGTGTACATTATACACATTATACCGTTTTGAGCTTTCAAATATATCGGCTTTAGCGATTACGGGCGTGGCCGGAAAATTTTTTCTATGATGTTTGGGGAAACTTTCCAGTAATATATAATCCAAATATGGAACTATTCATTAATATAATTAATTAATTAATTAATATATGAATTTTGAGCTAGAGGCAAAAAGGCCAGGCTACTCGGCGTTCTAGTGGGCGTGCCCGGGAAAGCAATGTGGCAATTTTTGTAGGAGCTCACCAGCAATCATACCAAATTTGGTGACTCTAATTTTAATATTGTGGGAAATTTTCACCTTTAATCGATTTGCGATTTGAAGAGTATCGACATGTTATCGATTTGACAGCCTCACCGCGGGCGTGGCTCAAAAATCTTACCACTTTGTCTGAAGCAGGTAACTACAAGTACACATATATCCAAAATTTCAAAAAATTTGCTTCATCCGGGCAGTGCACAAAACCAATATACACTTTTCACTTCGTTAATGAGTATAATTAAGTGGAACGCTTAATTTGCACGAAAACAGCGAAGAGATGCGTTCGACTTCTTAATTAAGCCGGTTAAGCCAACACCGAAAAACTCGGGTATTTGATATTCCAAAGATACCGGGAAGGACTTTGTTCGGAGCAGAACCACTAATTTAAGTCATTTAAGAAATTATTGTTTTTGAATTATGAAGCCAACGCTCAATGTCAACCTTAACTAATTTTTGTGAAACTCGAACTCAAACTAGAGCTTTATTTGAGCGAGCTTTATCTAAGCGAGCAAGTTACACTCACTTTTTCTGCAGTTCGCTGCTACTGCCTAGCGGCAGCTCGTCAGTGTCTCCAAATTGATAAAGCACAATCAATATGTAAATCGACATAGCGAGGTCGAAATATACAAGATGAAACATTCTTGTTTTACATTTCGGCTAAAGGTAGCACAAAATAGTGCTTCCTCTAAACATTTGGTGACCCCAACGTGATTCTCAATTTGGAGATCGGCTTGCATAATTGTTACATTTTGGTGCAACCAAGACAATTCGTTTCTAAAAACGCCTTGCGCACAATTCGGTGCCAAGCACACAAAACCTTCACGCGATCGCACGTATACATACATACGCTAACGGTTCTTGCGAATTCGTACACATCGAACGGTCTTTTTTCGTCCACGCTTTGAACACATATTTTCAACTTGTCAGCTGTACAGTACATGAATTTGAATTTAATGCAGCGGACCTGCAGGTACACCTAGAAGCCGTCGAGCGTTTGAATGACGACTTTGATCGCGCGCAGTCCAGTCTGGAGAAGCGCAATCTACAAGAGCTCAGCACCGATTCTCGACAGAGCTTCGCGGAGATGTACTGCGAGATAAAGTCTCGGCTACCTGAGTTGCAGCTTCCGCGCTTTGGCGGTACCTACATTGATTGACTGCATTTTTATGCCATGTACAATACTGTCGTCGGCAAGAATTACGAGCTGACCAAAGTGGAAAGTTTCCAGAATCTACGATTTGATAATAGCTGTCTCATTTTCAAGCACACGTACAGTCTATTTTTGGGATTCCAGGCGTTGAGGCAGGTTCTGCAAGCAGCTTGCGCGATTTGGCGGACAAAGTTAACTCACATCTACGTGCGCTAAATACAATGGCCAGTACTCAGGAGCTTGCGGATGGCCTGTTCATCCACCTCATTGCTGAGAAGTGAGATCAAAACACCCATGAGCGGTGGGAAGAAGCGTTGCCCACGGGAAGGTACCCAAATGGAACGAAATGTCAACGTTTTTAAAAAAAAGGTGCCACATGATGGAGAATCTGGAAAGTTCTATGGTACAGAAAACACCTACCCAACAAGTGAGCAGATGCTCAAATAAATCGAATCGCATTCCCTTTGTGGCGTCCTCTAACAACTCGCATCCTACATGCATACTCTGCGATTCAAATGACCACTTTCTATCTAAATGCACAAGATTTCTAAATTTGACCCCGAATTTGCGATAAAAGGAAGCAAAAAGGCTGCATCTTTGCTTAAACTCCCTGCGCAAAGGGCATACGCTGCAGCATTGTAGATCAGGGCATTGCAAGCGTTGCCAAGCCAAGCACCACACGCTACTTCATGCAGATGGGAATTCACTTCATATTGGCGCGCAGCCCGTTTTTACATCCTCGACTCAACCGTAAGCCTCGTCTACCCTTATCTCGACCTCTTCCTCTAAGCCTCCGCCCAAGCCTCTGAGAGCCAATCAGACCGACTACGTGCTAATAGCTACTGTCATTATTTACGTCCGTAGTCGCGAAGGCACCTTCGTACCATGTCGAGCATTGTTGGACTCGGCATCGCACCTAAATTTCATAACATCTCGTCTCGATAATCAGCTTCAGCTCAAACCTAATAGCACAAGCATTGCTACATCGGGCATAGGGGAATCATCACTCGCATCTGACAAGTCGCTTTTTTGGCCATTCGAGCCATGCACCAACTGGCGCTTGATGAGGAGGCCTCTCTGCCAATTGCAGCTAAGATCGTGCGCAGAGACTTCTACGTCGATGACCTCATTTCTGGATCCAGCTGCTCTAGAAGGCGAACCAGACTCGCATCGAGAAAAATTGCTGAAGTTCCACGATCGAACTGACATTGCCAAAACTCTCGGATTAGCGTGGAACCCAAACTCTGATGAGCTGCTGTTTAATTTTGCCAAAGTCATGCCCGAAGGAGCGTCACCTAAGCGCTCAATCTTATCAATCATAGCAAGAATCTACGTCCCTCTCGGATTGATTTCGACAATATTTACAAAACTGAAGATATTCCCGCAAGCCCTGTGGAAGGAAAAGCTTAGCTGGGATGAAGGCTTGTTGCAATCTTTGCATACCCAATGGCTAAAGCTAATATCGCAAATTCCGATCGTCACTTCCATCAAGTTCCCTCCCTTCGTGTTGCTGCCTCATGCTACAGGGGAAATACATGCATTCTGTGATGACAGCATTACCGCATATGGCGCTTGCGTTTACGCTCGATCGAAAGTAAATGGAACTTACGCATCGCACTTGCTCTCTGCAAAGTCCAGAGTCGCTCCATTAAAAATTCTTGCAGTCCCAAAACTGGAACTATCAGCAGGACATCTATTGGCCGAGCTCGTAGCAAGCATAGCTCAAAGTGTGCCATTTGCATACACATTTCATTGCTGCTCCTATTCAACTATAGTAGTATCTTGGATTAGAGAAGCACCAACAAATTTTAACATTTTCGTCTCCAACAGACTCGCACAAATACAGAAGCTAACTGGAAAGATGACTTGGCATCACGTGCCCCGCAAATGAATCCGGTTGACATCCTATCCCACGGCTGTGCACCGCTTGAGCTTTTGGAATCTAAACTCGGGCACAAGGGCCCGGCATTTCTACGCTCTGCTAGTGATAATTGGCTAACAAGCGTGCCGGCCATGTTGGAGCTACCCGAGCGCCGCCTTCAATTCTTGGTTTCCTCTCAAAGAAAAGCTGAAACCAAAAATAAGCCCCGGTGAAATGCTATATCGCTATTTTCATCTGCTTCGCTACTAAAGCTTCACATTTGGAGTTGGTAGAGGACATGTCCACGCCATCATTCATCGCTGCTCTAAAACGTTTCATTAGCAGAGGCAAGCGCAACAAAATTTGGTCAGACAATGCCATAAATTTTGTCGGAGCAAAGAATGAGTTGACTGAACTGGGGCAGCTGTTTCTCAGCGATTCTCAAAACACGGAGTTCCTCACCGCGTGCTTGGCCATCAGGATCAGTTGGCACTTCATCCCGCCGCGCCCCAGCACTTTGGTGGTTTGTGGGAAGCTGCCGTGAAAGCTGCAAAGTACCACTTTAATCGTGTCATTGGAGTTACAGTAATGACATTTCATGAGCTATGCACCCTTGTTTGTAAAATCTCTGCCATGCTAAACTCACGACCTCTCTGTTCCATTTCAGGAAATCCAAGCGACCTGGAATTTCTCACGCCTGGCCACTTCCTCATAGGCTCGGCGTATGCTTCAATAGACGAGCCTGACGTGACGCATCTAAGCATAGATCGCTTAGGGCGATGGCAGCGCGTGTGCCAGCTGCAGCAGACATTCTGGCGGAAATGGAGCATAACCTATTTGTCACTGCTTCAGGAGCGTGGCAAGTGGCGTTCCTCAGCACACAACCTGCAAGTGGGTGCAATTGTCCTGCTCAAAGACGACAACCTTCCTCCGCTACGTGGGCAACTGGGCCGGGTCGACAGCACCACCCCGGAAAAGCCGGTGTTGTTCGTGTTGCAGTCATCCGCAAAGCCAGTGGCCTGGTCAAGAGAACAGTTATTAAGATCGCTTTTCTGCTCGTTGAGACCACTTCGGTTGGAAGCACGCCTCTTTTAACAGGGGAGGATGTTCGGAGCAGAGCCACTAATTTAAGTCATTTAATAAATTATTGTTTTTGAATTATGAAGCCAGCGCTCAATGTCAACCTTAACTAATTTTTGTGAAACTCGAAATCAAACTAGAGCTTTATTTGAGCGAGCTTTATCTAAGCGAGCAAGTTACACTCACTTTTTCTGCAGTACGCTGCTGCTGCCTAGCGGTAGCTCGTCAGTGTCTCCAAATTGACAAAGCACAATTAATACGTAAATCGACATAGCGAGGTCGAAATATACAAGATGAAACACTCTTGTTTTACATTTCGGCTAAAGGTATCACAAAATAGTGCTTCCTCTAAACGGACTTACTTGATCTTCGACGCAGCATCAAAGGTCGGCGACATATCATTAATATTGGCAATATCTAAGAGACCGCAGCAGTACATATTACTGCGGATTGACCGTTTTTATTTTCGGGATGGTTCATTTTGTGTTTTCGAAAACATTAAAGAAATGTTTATAATTCAGCCGCACAACGATTTCCATGGCTCAACACCGATTATTGTAGCTAATTATACTCGTTCACGAAGGATCATATGTAATTTGTTCGCCGCTATTGAAGCTAGAGACTTGAAACATATACTCTCGTGTATAACCGCGTCAGATGAAGTGGTAAGATTTTTCTGGTGGGCTGACTGCAGGCGTACCAATTCGAAAAATGCTATTTTCTTGATGCATACAATTTACCGATAGATTACTTATGACCTCCTCTAAAGATCAAATAAAATGATTTATCAGATATGGCCATTTTCAAAACATCGAATTTTCAAGCACCCAATTTTTCGCATTTGCATTATTATTTATATTTATATATTTACTTTATTTAAAGATAAATACTTAAATATTTTCATTAAATTTTTATCAAGATATAAATTTTATTGAATTAAGCAATATAAAAATGTTGATCGAGTTCATAAATTATTTAAATTTCTTCAGTAAGACAATTAATACTTTCTTACTTAACAAGCACATAAAATTTTTAGTTTTTGTAGTTCAGAAGCTGCCAATAATGGTACCGCATATTAATGAATTTGACGTGATAAGATGCCATTATAATTAGATCAATTCGGTCATACGACATTTTGAGATTTAAAGATCTACTGGATTTGGCAATAAGGCCACATTAATTTGCGTTTTTTTCTATGTATTTTGCTAGTCGTTCTTTTCTTATCCGTAACTTTTGAGAATCTTCCTCTTCGCTTTCCGAAGTAGATAAGTCAACATTATCATTATTATCTTTGGTTTTAGAAACCCTAATAACATTTTCAATTAAAGTGATGCGTCTCAAAATATCATGATATAATTGTGTAAAACTTGAAAGAAGTTTTTTAATTTCCTTGTTTTCAGATTCTAATACTGAAACTCTGACCAAAATTTCTGAACTTGAACTTGGCTCAAAAGTAATATCGTCAATCTGCAAAAGAGAAAAACGTATATTTAATATACACGAAATAGTACTTAAAAATAGTTAGATTGGTAGTTTACATCTTATACTTTAATAATAATAACAACAAGTAAGAATGCGCTCGTCGGGACCGCCCGACTAGGAGATACCCTGAACATAGCTACGAGCTCTCGTTAAACATCGAACATTTTTCACACAGTTAACTTTAGTACCTTTTTATACTCGTTCACGAAGTGCTAAAAGTATTTGGATTTGTGCAATGTCCATTATGCTTTATGTCGGATTTATGTACATCAAAAGCATTTACACAATGCCTTAAGTCAATATTCCTCAATAATCGACGTGTTCAGACATATGGACGGACATACATGGTTTGTATTCGGCTCGTAACGCAGATCAAGAATATATATACTTTATGGGGTTGGAAACACTTACTGCTGCCTGTTACACAAAACCATTAAACCCTGATTTACCCATTTTCTATAGCCCATATATGCGACTATATATCCAAGTCCATATATTCTTGGTTAGTTTCAATAGCCAAGTCGATCCAGTCATGTCTGTCTGGTTGTCCGTCCGTCTATATGAATGCGTCGATTTCGGAAAAAGTATGTAGTGTTTATTTAAAACATAGTTAGGTCGACAATTGATAACTATATCCCATACTTTAGTAATAATAAAAAAAATTCGCAATTGCATTAAATTAAAAAATTGTATATTTTTTTCTTGTGCGCTTATTGTTTAGCAACAAACGTTCGTGTGTGTGTGTGCGTCAAAGCGGCTTATTATCTATTGTTTGTGAGGGCGTGTGTGCGTGTGCTCGTATTCTTGGACACAAGCAGACTGCTGCCGCCGCCAAAGAACCCAGAAGAGAAGAGAAGTGCGGGGAAAATCTGACAATGATTCATCATTTACTTCTGATTCGTTGCGGAAAGTCGCGGTTAGATGGATGGGGTGCTAGGTAAGGAGCGATTGAGGAAGGTGACTTCGGAAACTGCTATCTACTCAGTTGGTATAAGAGAAAGTACTGAGTCCGATGGCGACATTTGTGTCCCGAATGGAGCAATTGATGTGGGTGCGGAGGAGGTTTTTGCTGTTCCTCAGCGGTTAGGCTCTGTTGAGTGAAAGCGCTCCAAATGACCACGAAGGACGTGGTCGAACAAGTACTGAAGAATATAGGCCACAGCTTTGATGTGCGTGTACATGATGTGATGCCTCTTCGCGATGATGGTGCGATTATTCTCCATCAGTTGCGGAGAGGAAGAAGATTGAGGACAAGATATTTGAGGAGGTAGGCTTAGAAGTGTGTGAATGGGACCGAACATTGTGGTTCAGATCGTTCACTCTCAGATCATGGGTGACTTGTATCAGTTAAACCTCATGGGCAAGATGTCGTTTGAGGCCTTTAAAAAAGTTATCTGCATGGTGAGTAAGCTATGGGTTGTGAATGCTGACGTGGCGGTGAACGTCGTCCTGGAGGGCGCTTGTCATGCAAACTCTTTTGAAGGTCGAGCGCTGCTACGTCTCCGGCTTGCCCTATATATAGTGCGATTGTTGCTCGAATGCTAGTCATTAAAATGTTTAGTAAATTTCTTCAATTGAATTTTCAACGGTCTTATGCAGTTATGTGCAAATTAGATGAGATGATGTGTGCGCTGGTCAGCGTGGTTGACCTTCCTGAAAGCAGGGCCAAGTCCGCTGTAATTGTGCATAATGTCAGCATTGTCAGTCAGTCTTCGACTGACTGGAGTGTGTGTGTTCCGACAGGCAATTTTAATGATTTGAGTGTTGATGACCGTGAGTAAATGATGGTTGAGAGACGCCGAAAGGCGAGTCTTACGCATGTGGTGGTGGTCGTGTGCGTTAAACTATAAGCGGTGATCGGTTTGGTCCCTACGGATTCGATTCCAAATGGCCAGATATACCAATGCTGATAACGCGGGCCAATTCGTCGTGGGGTCGTGCTTATAAAATAGTGAGAGGTAAAGGTAGATGTAGTAACTTTATGGAGTCTAGTAGCTCAACTTATGTCTAGGTATTTTTGTTGTTTTTAAAGGTGCGTTCGAATACGTGAATTGGGCCAGTATGTTGGGCAAAATTTTGCAAATTTTCATGATGGATTTATTGCTGTGGCAGCTCGAGCAGGCATGCAAATGCTGTGGGAATGCGGACAACTTGATCATCTTGATTGAGGAGAACTCAAGTCCTGAGGTGGACGTGACTGCTGGCGCGTGACTGTATATGAGTGATTTGTTACGTTGCATTTACATCGACACTGAAGACCAACGACATGTGATACGAGTAGACTTCACTCGTTATGTTTAAATCTGTGATGTAATGGTGCCATAATCCGTTTATTAGGCGATAATACAGTGTTTTTCGAGGTCTCTTTGCCAATGATTACACTATGTAACTAACTTAAATTTTTTTTGTAGTGTTTAGTTTTCTGATAAATATGGGGCTCAATTTTTTTTCTAGTGTTTAGTTTTTCTGATATATATGGGGATCCATATAACAAAAAAGACTTTCAAAATTTTTATTTTTTTTTTAATTATTTATTTAATTTCAATTTTTATTTTTTGCTCAATTTTAAAAATCTGATCTTCCTTTTTTTTGCTTTTTTCACAGATGAGCTTGCAATATTGATCATGACTTGAAAATGTCATAACCGATTTTGAAAAGCTTACTGAAAGCTTATGAATATATCTATTAATCAATTATACACACTTTTAATTAGTTAATTTTGCGAAAGAACAACATTTGAAAGCTAGACAGGGTTTGTCGATATTTCAAGATATCATTCATTAAAATTTATGCAGAAACGATCAATTTATAAAATATTATATTCACAGAAAGAACAATTTTCGGTGCTATTGACCGAGATAAGGCCCCTATCTATAGATAAACGATCACAAAACAATCAGAAATTATATATCAACAAATGATTATTAATAACGCGATTTACTATTTGTTTCTTAAGTTAATACATGTTATTTGAATTTTTAAGCATATTTAAAATGGTTCAAGTACCGTGTCTTTCTGCGTAGGGTATTAAAATCTGATTCTCGTAAGAGACCCCACACATAATCGTCCATCATGTTCTGATTCCCCAAACTCTGATAACGTCGCTCCATAGATTTGAATTGCTCGTGAAATCGTTCTCCGTGTTCATCGCTGAGCTCACCTAAGTTGTACGAAAAAAAACGTCCACGTGAGAATGTACGAACTGAATTTTTTTTTTAAATATTTGTTCCAATCTTCTATCCAATTTTTGGGTTTAATTTCAAAAAATTTATTATATGTACTTTTCAACCTTTCATTGAACATTATTTGGAGTTGGTATTGGCTAGGTAAATACCACATGTAGCAGAACGTTTCAGGGTTGTACCGGCACGAATAATTGCGCACAATGTTATTCATTTTATACGGTATATTTTCGTTAAAGCTTGTAATTCTGGTAGGCAGCTTTATACAGATACTACAAATTGGACAGGAAGCGTTAACGTGTCGTTATCACCTGAGGTCAAAATTAAATTCCTTGTTTGTTTGGTCCAAACTCTCTCAGGTAAGACTTTCGGTAGAAATCGTGGTCAGCCAACTTTCCCAGGTAATACTCCCTATTTAGGGCACAATAAGTGTACTGGTGCATTAATGTGCAGACTGATACGTGCGACAGGTAGTTTCCATTACATCAGGTACCAGTAGTAGGCCGATACTAGTCGATGGGAGACTATCGCTTGAGTAAAGTAGGCCATCTAGATGCAACTATCCTAAACGAAAAGACGAAAAACAAAACCACTGCCAACTGTTTGCAAACACCCTCAGTAACGTCAAACATTCTGTCGCCTCGGGCCGATCCGAACCAAGTTTGCGCGCATGAACGCATGTGGATGGCTTGTTGGTTTATATGAGCGAATCTGAAAAAGACGACATAAAGCGGGTTTGCTGAAATAATAATATCTCAGCCGTCTCATCATTGATTTCAATGATTAATATCTTAAACGACGCTCAATTAATGCTATATTAATAAAAAAAAAATACCGCACAAGAAATCATCATTTTCTTAATTCGAAGAATAATATAATGTCAAAACCAATGATTTCAATTTAAAAGTGTGTAAAACTGATTAGTAGATATATTAATTAGCTTTCAGTAATAGTTAAGCTTTTCAAAATCGGTTACGACATTCTTGAGCAATGTTTAATAATGCAAACTTACCTATAAAAAAATACTAAAAAAATACCATATTTTGAAAATTAAAAAAAGTCTCACCATAGAAAAATTTTAAAGTGGTTTTTCGTTATATGGGGCCCCATATGTATCAGAAAAACTTGGGTTGGCAAACTATACCTATAATTAAAATGAGTCGAATATCGCAACAATGGGCTGAGATGAAGCACTTGCCCAAAATGAAACTTTAGCGGCAGCTATTCCGAGTACAAAAATTTCATTAGGTTATTTACGTATATAATTGATTGCAACTTAATTCTAAGCAATATAGAAAAGTTTAACCATTTGATCACTTACTTAGAAAATCCTTAGGAACAGTTAAGGTTAACAAGTGCTTGATCCTCTTCGATGATGTAGTAAGACCGTTCGACATTCACCCTATGCACAGCTCTTCTGCCAGCGAATAAAACCCAATAAGTAAGGTCGGGAATTTGCCAAAATGCAGTAGAGTAAAACATCTCTAGCAGTATCCCAATCGAGCAGCAATCAAGAGTCGAAATGTATTTATAGCAAATCTAATGATCATTTCAATAGCAATTGGTCGATTTTCGCTGCCGCTTCGGTTGCGAATCGTTTTACATTTGCTAAAAATGTAGCGTTATTTTTAAACAGTTTGAGGAAAGGGCATGGTTTGTTCTAAGACCCACCATACCTTGCTGCACCGCTATTCGATACTGTGTATTATACCGGCTATGCCAACTCAAGATGCACAGCAACCATCTAATTCTGTGTTCTCTAACCACGCCATGGCATATGATGTCGATCAAGTACTTTTGGCAACCGCTATAGTCAACATGACGGGCGACGCATTCCAACAACAACCGGTTAGACTGCTCTTAGGTTCTGGTTCGCATAGTAATTTTATAACAGAAGCACATTAATCTCTTATGTATTGGAAAGTCCAGTTTGTCGGCACACAAGTTATACAAACAACCATTTGCTCTTGAGTTCACCCATTTAAATTAGTTTCTGACTTAGTTGTTCTAAAGTCAATTTCATCTTATCACCC
This sequence comes from Drosophila robusta, assembly GCA_035043565.1. Lineage (NCBI taxonomy): Eukaryota > Metazoa > Arthropoda > Insecta > Diptera > Drosophilidae > Drosophila > Drosophila robusta. Next base: position 18,997 of record JAWNMW010000606.1, read on the forward strand.
AGAAAAGACAGTGCGTCCTAATTTGTGGACAATACGAAGTGACTTAACACCTGTCAATCCCGACTTCTATGAGCCACAAAGAGACTCTATTAGGAGCAGATGATTTTTTTGATTTGTTAAAAGAAGGTCGTGTTCAGCAACGTAGAGATACGCCCACATTACAAAACACTGTAGTTGGGTGAGTTGTGGCGGGACGCTGTAAAACTGCAAGCTCACAATCACCAATTATCTGCTCTATGGTAAGCACGGTGCAAGAATCCTGCCCTCTTGAAAAATTAGTTAAGAGATTGTGGGAGTTGGAACAAGTTCCAAATGCTTCAATTGACAAAACATACACCCCCAGAACAAATGCTTTGTGAGAAAGATTTTCTTCAAAATATTGTTCGACTGCCCTCGGGTGATTTGCAAGTGTCGTTGCCCTTTAAATCAAGTCCAAATTGTCTCGGCTTTTCGTACGGAATTACGAAAGACGTTTCATATCATTGGAAAGGCGACTGTAACATAGGCCGAACATTCAATTGATGTTCATTGCCTTTACGCAAGAGTATTTGAGCCTTGGACACATGACTGCAACTGACAACATCTTTCCGAGCGAACCGCAATGTTTCATACCCAACCAAAGAGTGGAAAGACCACAAAGCACATCCAAAAATATCGGGTCACTTCGATGCATACTACAAGACCACTACTCAAGTCTCACTGAATAATTTGCTCATGGTTGGAATGACAACCGTACAACCGTGTCTGTACGTTGTTATAAATTCACTGTCGCAAATACGCATTAATTGCACACTTTAAGAAAATGCACCGTCTAGACGAATTTGACGAGGCACAGCGTAATTTTGTGCTGATTGTCTGGAGAAAACCAACAGATTCCTTGCAAATATATCGTTTAAACACAGTCACATATGGTACTGTGTGCGCTCTATTTTAGCAGTCACATGCTTAAAATATCTTAATGATATTCACACCCAATCTCATCCTCTCGGCTCCCGTGTTTAACCACTAATTTTTATGTCGACGATTTATTAACAGGAACCGATACGGTAAAGTAGCTCAAGCTGTTGCGAAAGCAATTGGTCCAAATATTAGAGCCTGCTGAATTTATCATAACAAAATGGGCAGCAAACTTCCAAACAGACGAAGTCAGCCAAGATAACTCATCAATTTCTTGGGAGATCAAGATGACTTGAAACCTAGTGCCTTCAAGTGTGGGTGTTGGTTTCGCGGAGGTAAAGGCAAAGGAAGTGACAACAAAGCGATCAATTTTGTCATTGCCCTGGCTGTTCTATCCGCTAGGGTAGGGTGGCTACTCAATTTAGTTTGGCACGAATTCATTCCCAATAACGTGCATCAAAGATGGATGGCAAATGTTAGCATGTTGGAATTTGCAGAGGTGTTGAGTGTCAAATTCATGAATTCGCTGACGCTTCAACAAGGGCCTACGATTCTTGTTTGTATGTGCGTATTGTCCATAACAAGAAACAAGTATCGGTCTGATTGCTTACCGTCCGATCTAGCGTAGCACCTCCTAAAAAAAAAAACAGTACATCGGAAAGAGCTGATTGGTGTCAATAGGTTGATTAGTAAGTGAGCTCACTTCTTCGCTGTAGCTTACAGGACTCAATTTTTTGCAGCAAGATGCTGCACGTTGCTCACAATATGTACACCTTAAACTTAGAGAGGCAGAATGGTCACTGGAAAAGAAGAAATCTGCCAATACAGAGTTGATTTTTTTAGGCCAAGTCTCCTTTGGAATTCGTGGAAAACAACCACTAAAAATGTGCATCGCAGCGTTTGTCTGTTCCGCCTCAGAAGCCGTACACCTTGAACTTGCTAATGATCTGACATCATTGACACACATTTTTATTGTGCTGAACTAGGTTTATGGGACGCCGTGGGCGGCTCCTCAAACTCTGTTGCGACAATGCCACCAATTTTGTGGGTGCTGCTTGCGCACTGCAGAATGTGACGAACTCCTTGGATGCCCAGGACAACTGCCCCAAGGCATATGCTGCAACTCACAAGTTCAGCTTCGAGTATATGCCTCCGAGGGCGCCACATTTTGGCAGCCTGTAGGAGGCTGCAGTCAAGTCCGGCAAACATGTAATGATCAAAGCAATAGGAAACACTCTGCTCAGAGAGGACGAAAGTCAAACAATGCTGGTCGAGGTCGAGGCCGTGCACAATTCAAGGCCACTAATAGCAGATAGCAGCAGTCCCAGCGATGGCGAAGTTCTCACTCCTACACCAGCCAATAGGCACACCGCTTTCAACACTGCCGCCCGCATCCGGGCAGCCAAGGGCGCTAAATGGACCAAAGAGGCCACGAATCTTCAACCGGGCACAGTGGTAGTACTGCAAGAGGACAACGTGTCGCATCAGCTGTGCGTAACCGGCGTCATGACAGACAGTTCTAGGCGCTGATGACAAGGTTCGCGTCGCAATAATTGAAACCCTACATGCTGTCAACGCGACCGATGTGTAATATTTATAGTTAGACATACACATATAGAATATGATAAATCATAAAGAAAAAGATTATGAATTATAGTTAAGCTAAGAGTTATATTCTTGCTTAAATTAAGAGTACCAAATGAAGTTCACACTTTTATACGCTCGCTAATACGCAGAATTGATACTCGCGTAGCGTAAGCAATATGGATAATAAAATCACTTTGATATCGACATCCAAGGGACAAGTTCACTGTATTAAGTCTGTCTGTCAGCATATAGTGTGGCCATTTAACTAATTAAAAAATAAGTTGCTTGTGCTGTAACGGCACGTTGGAGAAATGATTCGTTTTGGATTGCTGAAAATTGCTGCCTGCCTGCGTGATCTGTCTATCTATCTATCGGCAGCTGTGATTTTTACGGGATATATCCAAACAAATTTTGAGAATCCATCGACCACTACTGGAATGTGGTTATACAATTTTCGTGTCACTGTTAAGGGTCCGACATGATCTATACGATATGTACCTAATGGTTCCATATCTTTATCGATCGATTTTATTTATCCTTATCTTTTCCCCTGTTTGCCTCTGTTATAAAACATTTAACACAGCCTTTAACATTCTTGAGCACTTTCGATTGCATGTTTGGTATATAGAAGTTTTCTGTTCAACTATTTTCAGTCTTTTTTCAACCAAAATGTCCTTGTCGGTGAACTAACTTTATAATCTCATCTTCCATTGCTGATGGAACTACTAAAAGGTCTTTGTCAAGGTCTTTAAAAAGTACTCCATTCTTAAAAAAAAATCTTTAGTCTTGTTTTTCCAAAATGATTTTTATCGCTTTAATCCAATCGTCTGTTGCCTGAGCTTCTACTAATCTGTATTGCATTGTGTCTTCGACATTAGTCGAAGTTGCTTATTAAAGCAAAATACCCTACTTAATGCGTCTGCATGCTTCATTTTTTCTCCTTTCTATACTCTATTTTTTTGAAGGCTTCGAATTCATTTCGATCTCACTTAGACACATTGCCCTGCATTCAGTCGTTTCCGATGCAAACATTTACTTTTTGAACAAGCTAAGCACCATTTTCATCCAATTTCATGTTGACAAGTGTTAATACATCACGACCTAAAATCGCTTTGTACTCTAAATCTTTACGCTTTACGACATGAAAAACAACTGATAATGAAATATCATCAGCAACTACAGCTAACTTGCAACTGCCTGTTGTCGATATGCGTCTACCGCCTATTCCAAATAATTGGCGTATATCGTGTTGATTATGCTTCGATCATTTAGATTTACTTGTTTCGATATTTGGATAAGATTAAATAAATATTTGATTAAATAAATATTTAAGCTAAGTACCTTTTTCATCCAATTTCATGTTGACAAGTGTTAATACTTCACGACCTAAAATCGCTTTGTACTCTAAATCTTTACGCTTTACGACATGAAAAGCAACTGATAATGAAATATCATCAGCCATTAAAACTAACTTGCAACTGCCTGTTGTCGATATGCGTCCACCGCCTATTCCAAATGATTGGCGTATATCGTGTTGATTATGCTTCGATCATTTAGATTTACTTGTTTCGATATTTGGATAAGATTAAATAAATATTCGATTAACAAGTCTTTGTTTTGCCTATACCGATTCTTCAAAATGTTGTGTACATTTGCTGAGCATACCTGTTTTCAAAACTCAGACACCAACTCGGTTTTAAGTTCGCTCCATCCATTTACACCAGTCAAGCTTTTGACAAATAATTTAGCTGCTCCCTGCAATATTGGTTTTGCATATACAAATTTTTGTAACTCATTCCACCTAACTGTTTCTACCACATCCTCAAATTCATCGATCCAATAATTGACGTGTTGTGAATCGAAACCCGAAAATGCAGATAAACTTTTTTGTATGTCTCTCAAACTAAAATGTCCTGAATCACTTATAACCGTTTCAACTGCATCGTTAACAGTCGTTGACTCTGAGATTAATATATTCAATGAGTTCATATGCTGCACTAACCTTTCTTGCATCTCGGATTTTCTACCTTGCACACTTAGTCCAGCTTCTCCTAACATATCTTTCAATCCCTCGACAATTTGTGACTATAGTATTTAAATCCATCTTAAATTAAGTTAATAAGTGTCGTTTACAAAATGTAGTTCATAGAACGATCATCCACTTTATTGTTCACCTGGCACTGCGTCTCGATTTGTGTTCTGTGTGTCAGCGTAGTAGCTGCCGATTATCAACATCCGCTTTTCCCTGCAAATCATGTTGGATACTGCGCCACTTGACTGGCTTCTAATGTCTGCGCCAGTCCACCTCCGATGAACAATGCTTCTTTGGTATACACAACCGATGTCGACTGACGCAAAACATCTGCCACCGATACTTTTTATTTTGCCGCTTACTGAACTGCTGCTGTTAATTCTGTTCTCTTCCTTTTGTTTTTCTTAAAGTCAGATCGTCTCATGTGTGTGTATCTCCCTTTTGTATGTAAATATGTATGTATGCATATCTAGTTGTGTCGTTTTCTTATTGCGTGTCTGTCTAGCGCCTTCAGAATTTCATCATAGACGTAGTAAATACACTTAAAAAATTATCCACGTATTTCCATAAAAATTGCAAATTTTTCCAAAAAAGCCGATGTGTAAATTTTTATTAACGCATAATTGACGTACTCAGCTAATTAGTCCTTTAAACAATTTAAAATGAATTAGCGTTGATTTTTGTTGCTTTGATGAGCGCTTTTGTTCTTAACAACTTATTATAGAGCTGATCGATAAAATATCACGCCAGGGCTGAATAAACTTAGAATTTAACTTACTCCTACATATTTTTCCACGTCCTAAGCTGACCATAAAACTTATCTTCCATATTATTCCTCAGATCATTTTCATTTCTCTTTTTGCATGTCGTTTAATGTTGTACTCACTCCTCTAACTCCCTTGCTCTCTTATTTAAAGACGTCAATGGCTCCGTGCCAGGAGCTGATGGCGTTCTTCTTTATTTGCTGTCTTATTATTTTATTTCAAAGCTTTTCCATCATGCGATCTGATGTTGCTTTAATATAGCCATTGCGTGTTTGTCCGTTGTCCTTAGTGCATTTCTTTTTATACTCGTTCACGAAGTGACAAGAGTCAGACAAAAGTTTATGCTGTCCGTCTGTCCGGATGAACACAACTTTTTTCGGCGCTATTGAAGATAGAGACTTGAATTTTTGGATATATACTTGTAGTTATCTGCTCCAGACTAACTGTCAAAATTTATGTGCCACGACCACTGGGAGGCTGCCAAATCGAAAACATGTCGATACATCTCAAATCGCAAATCGATAAAAGGTGAATAATGTTAAAATTAGAGTCACCAAATTTGATATGTAAAATTTGGTAGGAATATCCAAGATGGGTTCCGCAGGTGTGTCATAAGGAGTACTGTTCATACAGACCTTAAATTGTTTTGTCACTCACCTCATTTGGGACTTTACAGCGCTTTTACTCAACTAGAATTCTAATGACTAGTCACCGTGTTTAGTAAAAATATCTGTTGTCCACAACGAAGCACGGAAATCCGCACACCTTAACACCGATACACAACCACTGCATAGCCTGCTAACAATCTTGAGTGTTTACAACCGCAAACACCTTTAAACTTTAATCGTAACTACGGAGCCAGTCCACGTCTTCACACCATAACACTTCCTTATTGTATATCCAAGAAGACCAAAAATATATATGTGTACTTTATGGGGTCGAAGATGCCTTTTTTTGCATGCTACATTTTCTAACAACCTTTTAAACACATTTCAATGGGTATACTGTCGAACAAGTAGGAACGGCGTAATAGTTGATCACAGTGTAATAACAACGAAAACAATGTTGACGAATAAATCAATTCATAAATGATAATTAACATACAATTAAAAACAAGTAAGAACGGTGCAGACGGACGTAACCGACTGCGTATACTCGTTCACAGTACATAGTAGTTATTATTGTTATTTTGGAAAAATGTAGAACTTTTAAATTTTGGACGGGCTGAGATAGGCGTGTCCAACATTTTTTGGCTCGATCTTAAGAGGAGGTCACCCAAACACTATAGCCATTTCCAAATTTAGTGAATTTAGCGGGGGTTGGCGTGGCTTGGACATTTTTTCAAAACCTTTAAAGAGGGTGACCAGCCATTTACGTTTAAAATTTAGCTCCAAAATTGTGGGAGATATAGATTTTCGCAATTTCCGGGGCGGGGGTGGGCGTGAGTAGGAAATTTTTGTACCCGTATTTAAAGGGGATGCCTACTAATCTACCTTTTATAATTTGGTGACTCTAGCTCAAAAACTGTGGGAGATATAGCCGTTTCCGATTTTTAAGGCGGGGTGGCTGGGGGCGTTCTAGTGGGCGTGGCCGAGATATCAAGGTCACAATCTTTTGGTGAGGTCACCAGCAATCTACATACCAAGTTTGGTGTCTCTAGCTTTAAAAGTGTGTGAATTATAATTATACACATGTTACCGTTTTGAGCTTTAAAATATATCGATTTTAGCAGTTACGGATGCGGAAGGGGCCTGGACCAAAAAATTTTCTCTGTGATTTTTGGGGGAACTTTTCAGTAATATATATTCCAAATATGGAGCCTCTAGTTCAAAAACTGTGGGAGATATAGCCATTTCCGATTTTTTAAGTCGGGGAGCTAGGAGGGCGTCCTAGTGGGCGTGGAGATCACCAGCAATCTACATACCAAATTTGGGGATTCTAACTTTAATATTGTGGGAAATATTGAGCTTTTATCGAATTTCGATTTGAGGTGTATCAATATATTATCGATTTGCCAGCCTCCCAGTGGGCGTGGCACAAAAATCTTAACACTTTGTCAGAAGCAGATAACTACAAGAATATATCCAAGTCTCTACCTTTAATAGCGCCGAAAAATATTGCGTTCATCCGGACAGACGGCAAGACGGACGGACAGCATGGCGGACATTGCACAAAACGAATAATTTTTGCTTCATTTTATACTGCACCGCCACATTACAACTTGATTAAGTTGTGACAAAACTCAACTCAAGTATGTATACACAATCGCAAACGGCTGCATTTAAAATTCTATTATTTAAGTTCAATAACAAGAATTTATATATAAAATTTTGCGTTTGCATCATTGATGTTGGGAATGCGCTGCAAAAAATGCAGGCACCTCCTATTGATCAAATTTATAATTATTAGTACTATTATACGCACAAAAGTATGCAAAGATTGAGTGATTTAAATTCAGATTAAGATATATTGATTATCGAAATGCATTTAACAATTTATCTGAGTTTTAGGCAAAAGCATTCGGTTCATACGGACTGCAAGTTGATCGCCTGGGGTACATACAGTACTAAGTTGACTTTGAACTTTTGGGGCATCGGTCCCAGGCTTTATAACTTACAAAGGCTTATCTCTCTAACCGAACCTTTAAGCTCCAAGTCAATTACCATATTTTTCTTTAAGCGCCATTGTAATAATTTTAGAAATTGGTTTGAAGATCGAAATATTATAAAATTCATAAGATCCAAATACAGCTGCATACATATAAACACCCTTAGAAATCGTCTTCTCATGAAAGACTTAATTGCTGTCTTGCAACGAAAACGGTAATATAAATAGCCTTGCTCTCTCAGCCAACTCATAACTCAGCCATACATTTAAACAGTGAACCGTCTCAGAATGTAGACCAGCAACCAAACAAACATCAACACCAATCTATATAAGTCTGCCCAAAATCGAACCACCATTTCTGAGATACTGGCTCGCTTTTTAAGTGACAAAAAAAGATTGGTGAAAAATCCTAGCTATACACTGACGGCTTTCGCCGTTGTGAACAGCAATAACAACAATACTCGCTGGGCTAAGTATGTTTTTACTGCCATGAACCGAAAGCCTATAAAATTAATTAATTTTAATAAATATCATTAATATCTGCTATGTTTTGGGGATGTGTGCGCTTTAATGGATTGGGCCATTTGGTACCAATCGATGGTAAAATTATTCGGATCAATCTTTAGAGGATGTTATCCGAACACTGTCAAATTTGGTGACTATAGCTGTAAAATTGTGGAACATATCGATTTTCACGGTTTTCCCGCCCCCAAGATATATAGATTTGATCGATTTGCCACGCCCCCAGTAGGCGAAAGCTTATGGCGTAGGCCAAACAGTTTTTGAGCATTCTTCAGAGGAGATCATGTGATTTTACCAAAATTGTATGCATCTAGCTTTATAATTGAGAGATTAATATATTGAATTGAATTGCCCTGTCCCCAGCGTGCGTCACCAAAATTTTCACACTTTATTCAAAATTTCAAGTCAGTGGGGTAACCAACCATCTACCTTTTCAATTATACTAGCTGTGGGAGATATAGGCTATCGTGAAGCAGCCGGGATCGTTCTAATGGCAGTAGCCGGAATATCAAGGTCGCTATATGCCCCATCTGACGAAAATTGACTTTAAACATTTTTCTATGGTGAGATTTTTTTAAAAATTTTTAAAATCTAGTATTTTTTTTAGCTTTTTTTCAGTGGTAGCCTGCATTATTTATCAATACTCAAGAATTTCACCACCGATTTTGAAATTCTTACTGAAAGCTAATAAATATATCTAGTAATCAGTCATACAAACTTTTAAATTTTAAAAAATTTGGTTTTGCAAATATATACATATCTTTAAAATAGGCATTTTATTTTATTAATATATTTATTTTTCACGATTTTTGACTGTAAAACTCGTGGAAAACTCAAAATTACTTTGTAGTTTGCTCGTCAGCTACTTATTTTTGCATTTTTGCATAATTAATGCATAAATAACGCATAATGCATTAATGAGCTAGAGACGTTTATGTCGATATGGATGATTTCTTTTGAAAATATACGAAATTGGGGCTTCAAAATCTAAGGAATGCTCGACTTTACAATCACATAAATATATTAATGGATCATCAATTAAAATATCGTTCATAAAAATTAGTGCAGAAGCGATCAATTTATATGATGTTATACTCGCAAAAAGAACGATTTTCGGAGATATTGACCGAGATACGGCCCCATCTATAGATAAATAGTCTTAAAACAATCAGAAATTATATATATCAACAAATGATTATTAATAACGCGATTTATATTTGTTTCTTAAGTTAATACATGTTATTTGAATTTTCAAGTATATTAAAAATGGTTGAAGTACCGTGTCTTTCTGAGTACGGTATTAAAATAAAATTCTCGTATGAGACCCCACACATAATCGCCAATCATATTCTGATTCCACAAACTCAGACAACGTCGCTTAAAAAATTTTAATTGTTGATGAAATTGTTGTTTGTAGATACTCTAGTGCTTCACCTTCCGTATCCAATGCTTCACAAATTTTTTAATCTGTCCAAGCTTGATGTTCAATGGTGGTAATATTATGTCATCCACATTTACTAGAAGCGCATTTTGAACATTATTACTTCTCAAAATATGTGCTTCTCGTTTTGGCCAATCCTTCCTCGAGTAACGCACATGACAAGCTCGACTTTCCCAGAGACAGAGAAAGCACCAATACTTTGTATAACCAAGTTGCAACCATATAATACTCTTTTCTTGTAATCAATAAGTGTCTTACTGGACTAATGTGCATACTGATACCTGCAACAGATATTTTTCAATTATATCATACCACTATTTGACTTAAATTAATTTAGTTTGCGATAACATCCCTACAGTTAGAAATAGCGGCCGGGCACGTCGAAAAGAAGAAGAACAAACACACAGCCATCAGTTCGCGAACACTCTCACTAACGTCAAACATTCCGCCGATTCGGGTCGATCTAAGCCAAGTTGCCACGCAAGACCGCATATGGTTAGCCTGTTTAACACATGACTTATATAAGTGAATTAGAAAATGCCACGTACAGCAATAATGTAAATAAATAGGTGACGAACATAATTTATAGTTGCAAAACCAATGATTTAGATGGGAAAATGTGTATGACTGATTAGTAGATATGTTTATGTATGAAGATATAGTAGATATGCTTTCAGTAATCGTTAAGCTTTTTAAAATCGGTGGTGACATTCTCGAGTAATGATCAATAATGCAAGCTAACCGCTGAAAGCAATCACTAAAAAAATTCCAGATTTTAAAATTTTGTTAAAAAAAAATGGTTTTTTGTCATATAAGGCTTGATATGTTTTAGAAAAAGTAGGTTTGGTAAACAATACCATTTTCCTGTTCTCTAATGTTCTAAACGTAAATGTGGTCAGAACACGACGCAGCAAATGCTTGTTATTCGTGGATGAAACTGGGATCCTGATGTCCAAATACCAAAGTAGCCCCTTCTTTTACAAGTTAATTACTGGTGAAGTCGACAATATATCTGACGAGCTGTACCTTCTTTAGTAGGTGCACACATATTTGTCACGCTAGGATTGCAATAGGCGTGCTAAGAATAATTTAAGAGTCACCAGTTTTTACAGTTACCAACAATCATTTATTAAGATCAGTAACTCAATCAAAATTTGCAAAAATTGATGTCTCGACAAACCTTTTAGTTATTACTTGAGCTATTTTTTCCATATGGCTATATATCTCCATATACCTTTTTATATTTATTTTAAGTCTTGTGTAAATACATTACCTTCTCCAGTGAACTTTGTATATGCTCTCTTGCTTTTGCGATTTCAGACACTAACAGGCTGCAGTTCTTTGGCGAAGTAACCTAAAAATATATATATATATTTTTTATATTATGAACATTATACTTTTGAAAACTCTAAACTTTGTTTAAGATCAACTATAGTTTCAAATAATATATATATATATATAGGTTTATTTTAAATTTTGGATACAAGATATAGCTGCATACAGCCCGCATAATTTGAAGTTTACTCTCAGAACTTTGAGAGCGTAAAATAATAAAACTTAATGCAATTACAGCCTATCGCGGCGTATGGAGCGAGAGCACTGTCTATTTGTCTGGTTGTAATATGTAATGCACTGCATTAATTTTGGCGGCCTATTTTATTTATATTCGGTTTTTGAATGATCATGCCTTTACGTCAGGAAATATGCTTATTCCAACCAATGACTGGATTCTACAATTTTTAAAAGACTTTATTCACGTTGTTCTGCTCTGACTTGCCTAGAGCATTGATCTTAATATCATTGAAAATGATGAAACAGAAAAGGACTTTTGATCAAAATTGAAAACACAATGATACCATCATTAAAATGAGTAAATTTTGGTCCAAATTAACTCATCAATTTGCACACAACTTAATTGAGTCAATTCCAGCCAGGATGCAGGCAAATATCCGTTATGTCTTCCATTTTTTTTTCATTTGCTTCTGCATAGATCAAGCTATGCGATAACCAAAATTTTCTTTCCATTTTACTTGCAACATCAACAACGCAACTTATAAAGTAGAATATGTGAAAAATTGTCGATGTGTAATTACTTTTGCCTATGTTTGTATACTTGTGTATACCCTCGTCAGATAGTGTTTAGATCCTTCGGCTACGCCGACTAGGGGCTTGGCAATTCTACTGAATCTACCTCAATATATCGCCATCTGGCGGCATATTTTGGAAAGCATTACTCAAACTTCGTTGGTTTTTATTGATATTTTGCGTTAACTCTTATTGGATAAGTTAGGCTATTAAATAATTTAACTTGAATTTCGTTACATCAAAAAGTAAACGTTAGCGTCGAGGATGTCCAACACGTAGTTTCGGTGTCCCGTTCTCATCTCGAACAACTTTTCTTGCAAGCGCACCCGCTTTTAGGTACCCTCACCAACAATCATCAATACATTCCATAAGATTTCATGCCAAAGTCCCGAACCCTTTAAATATTTCTCAACACTTTGCAAGCGAAAGGGAAGTAAGGCGATTGAAAATGGATATTTTTTAAATTTTTGGCGCATTGCTGCTTGAGTGAGAACTATTTTGCAGAGTGAGGGAGCAAGTTGCAAAACATCTATCTCCGTCAATTCTCACGAAGCAAAGGGGACATTTACACTCATATCGCTGAGTTTAAAATCGAAGTCGATGTGGGACCTGCCGCACAGAAAATGAGTGTCACATTTTATTGGCTAAGATGTCCCATTGTCAATTCGTTATTGGCAAAAGATTAGAAAGAGCGCCAAAGGCTCTGAAAAAAGTGGAAAACACATACACATCCAATGTTATGGAAAGGCTTAAGCACTACCTTTGCGGATAATGGTTGCAACAGCGAAATATTTACCTTTAATCGATTTTCGATCGTCATATTATCGATTTGCCAGCCTCCCAAGGGACTTGGCACAAAAATCCTAAAACTTTGTCTGACACGGGTATACATTCCATGATTAAGTCTCTTGCTTCAATAGCGCCGGAAAAAATTGCGTTCATACGGAGAAACGTACGGTCGGACGACTAGACGGACATTGCACAAACCCAATATACTCTCTTCATTTTATGAACGCATATAAAAATCGTTAAAGCCCATACACTTTCATTCGTTGCTATAATGGGGCCAAACGCAGCAGTAAAGTGCGAATCTTGCGTCGTGTGTTTCTGCGATTTTGTGTATATATACAACTACATGAATGCGAAAGCGTTGGAATATATGTAACGATAGCTCGCAACTAAGTTTAGAGTATCTCCAAGTCGGCCATTCCCAACTAAAGTAATTTTACTTCTTTACATAGGTAAATCTTGATTCTTAAATGAATATATCTCATATAAAGATCAAATTTGGCTTGATATCAGTTTATAAGCTTTTAAATCAAGAGTTGTAATAATTGGATTAAATCTTAAGAATAATTTGCGATAAACATTAAAGTTTCGGTGTAAATAAGGATCATTCAAGTAATATAATTTCCCTTCCTATGAAGAGATTTCCGTTCTTAAAATGTTTCTTATAACATCCTATTGAGCGCCCGTCGCAAAGAAAGATTTTTAACTTTATTATGACTTTTTTAAAACTTAGTTTAATTTTATTAGTTAAATAAACTATAACAAGAGTGCTTTAGTCAGGCGTGCCCGACTAGGGGATACCCTGTCTTTACTTTGCATACATTTCAATCTCGCATTTATATCTTGGCCCTCCTATAGAAACGAAACCCTTAAATTACTTTTACACTAACATTATGATCTTTATGAAATTTTCAGGTCTTAATGTATGTGCTAACTGTGTGTACTACTATACTACAGGTTGTAGTACCTATATTTTATTTTTATGATTTTTGGCTTGATTGGGGAAAAATATCAAACATAACAAAACTTGTGAAATTGGTCGTAGGCCGCCCCCTTAAATTTTTCTAATACTTTTATTATTATATTTTTTTGTTAATATCCATTAATGCCAACTGAATGGCAGCTAATCGTTAGGATTATGACAGTTATTATTAAGCCCACATGGAGTAGAGCATTTGTTTTAAGTTGCAAACTGTATCGTTACGTTAGCAGTCAGCTGTTAGACTTCCAAAATGCGACACTTAGCTGGCAGAGGAGCTTTTGTCGAGAACATCAAAGCGATCGGACGTGAAAGCTAGACAGCATTGATTAGAGTCAAGGTGTGTAGAATTGGAAAATAAAAGTATATGCAGACCAAAGATTTGGACGACAGTGCGACAAAAAGTAAAAAAACGGGAAGCAAAAGGGAAATAAGTGACGGAAAAAGAAACCAGTCGAAGTTAAAAGAAAACAAGTAAGAACGTTGCTGTGGGACGTAACCGAATGCGTATATTCGTTCATAGTACATAGAAGTTATTGTTGTTATTTTGGAAAAATATAGAATTTTAAAATTTCGTAAGGGCTGAGGTAATCGATCTTAAGAGGAGGTCACCCAAACACTGTCTGACAAATTTGGAGAATCTAGCTTTAAAATTGTGGGAGATATAGCTTTTTGCGTATTGCGAGTGCGGGGTGGGCGTGGCCGGGAAATTCCTTTACGATCTTTGAAGGGCGTAACCAGCCATCTATCTTGATATTTTGGTGACTTCAGCTTTAAAACTGTGGGAGATATAGGCTTTCGCACTTTGCGGGAGATGGAGTCGGCGGGGGTGGGCGTGGGTGGGAATTTTGTGTACTCGTATTTAAAGGGGGTGACCACTAATCTACATTTAAAATTTGGTGACTCTAGCTCACAAAAAATTGAGCTTTTATCGGATTGCGATTTGATGTGTATCGACATGTTACCGATTTGCCAGCTTCCCAGTGGGTGTGGCACAACAATTTTAACACTTTGTCTGAACCAGATAACACAAGTATATATCCCAAATTTCAAATCTCTATCTTTAATAGCGCAGAAAAATATTGCGTTCATCCGCGCAGGTCTGCAGAAAAGTGTTCGCCACGCCCAACCCCGCCCCTATGAAATATAAAAATTCTATATCTATTCCATATTTTTTCCAAATTGTCATAGTAACTTCTGTGAACTGTGAACGACTATTACGCAGTCGGTAAAGTCCGACTGCAACGTTGTTTCTTTTTTTTTTGGACTGATACCTACTGTAATTGAAATGTGTAATTTAAAACGTTTGCTCACCTGTAACTTTTTATCTACTTCAAAAAAAAAAATCCCAAGATAAGCCTAGCTTAGTTTTTGAAAATTGTTTACAAACAAGATATAGAACATATCTGTGCCTGCGGTTTTGAATCTGGAGGTGTGCTAATACGGCTTTCAGTGTTTTCCCGCCAAATTAGCGGTTTTATCCAAAAGTCGTATAAATTAAGTTTCTCGATTCACGACATGATTGGCATGAATAAAGTATCATTCGGCACGCATTCGAAACACATAATATTTGTATTTGTATGAAACCACTTAACGGCCCCATCACCTTCAAATATTTAAATTTTATCATTTAGAGCTCCATGTCTCATGATTCAGAATACATGTATATGTGAATGAAGGTGGTATGTTATTCTAGTTTAAAAGAAACTTTTTGATCGGTATATACAGTACGAACTCGGTAACCGCACTAAATATATATTCAATTTCTAAAAAAAAAAACAAAAATTACCTCGATTACCGCAACTTTATATTTATTTATATTTATTAGCATAGGTATACACAAACCATTTTTTCGCAGTAATTCTGCGAATTTCTTTTCTGTTTTTGCTTATGCATTAAAGAATTTGTCTATGATAATCCGTTTATTTCGCGACAGAGCGATAGTTTTTTATGTGTAATAGCGATGGCGATTACATAAAATGAATAAATAAATAAAACAAACAATTAAAGATAAGGAGAAATTGTAGATAAATTAATATCTGAAATTCCTAGCAAAGTTATTTGTAATTAATTTAAGTCAACAATTACACGAAACAAAAAGAAAAGAGATAAAAACTAAAAATTTGGCGGAAATTGAAATAGAAGAGGCTCTCTTCCAAATGTTCTTTACATAAATACTTAAAAATGTGCCAATTTCAGTCGAAATTATGACAACAAAAACGCGCAAGTTGCACGAGGGGACCTTTCCTTGCGAGAAATGGCTGGATTTCAAAAAGCGGCTTGCGCCACCTTAGATTTTATGTACCAAAGTTTTCAAAGAAGACAGTATTTGTCGACCCATTTTTAATGCAGTTTAAAAAAAACAAGTGAGACGGCTTTAGCCGGAAGCGCCCGACTCGGGTATACCGTGAACCCAGCGTTTCATTCATTTCAGACCGCTTGCATTCATACACACATACTCAGAATCACACATACACACACAGAAACACATGTAAACGCACGCTTTAAAAAACTAAATTAACTTAATAACGTCAATAACTTTTAAACTAAGAGCATGATCATTATAACATTTTTTTCCTCACATTTTTGCATATATGAGGTGAATGGGGGGAGGTATCCAAAATATTCCTCACTTGGATATGCTTTACGAGAACATGGTAAGTTTGGTAGTTCTAGCTCTTATGGTTTTTTAGATATACTCAAAAAACCGATAATTATCAATAAGAAAACGATTCGAGCTACCAAAGCCCAAGTTCGCACTATTTGAATTGCTTTTTTTCACATGTTTGTATATATGGGGCGAATGGGGGAAGATATCCAAAATGCGTATGTGCCTCACCTGCGTAAGCTTCGCACAAACATTTAGATTTGGCTATAGCTCTTATGGTTTCTCAGATATGCTTAAAAACTAGACAGGCGGACATGGCTAGATCGACTCGGGTAACGATGCTGATCAAGAACGTCGAAACATCAATGTAAATATATGGGTCTAGACGGGAGACGGAACGGTTACGGGACGACATGGTGTATTACTTTCAAGCAGGAGAAAGCTAAAGTGTACTATAAAAAAAGCAAGTGAAATTATTTTCTGGAGCTCTGCGACACGGCGTACCACAACCCGCGGGGCAGCGCGTACAAAATTGTTGTTAAAAGATTCAACGCCAACTTACGCGGAAAAGCAACAGACTCCTCATTACTTTGAGCCATCGGCGAGCAATTATTTCGAAAAAATGCGGCACCAGCGAGTCAACCGACGAGCAGCAGCGAGTGTGACTGCAGGAGTGCCTCATCTGGTCATTATAATGTAGAACGCCATGTACGACGGTATCTTCCGACTGGTTCTGCCAGACAGCGTTCAGGTAGTGGGATTTGCAGATGACTCGGCAGTTGTGGTTGTGATCGAGCTCCAGGGTGATCAAGCTATCGCGAAGATCGAGCAGTGGCTCTCTTCTGTTGGACTTGAGGTAGCTCCCCACCATCACAGTGACCAACACTAGGATCTTTTCAAAGAGGCCCATAAAATACTTCAGTTTCAGAGCCATATCCGTCAAAGCAGCAGAGAATACCGATGTATTTCAAGAAACACACTGACGAGACTGCCCAAACTCACCCAAAACTGCAATGCACACCGATGCCAGACGCTGCACCTTGGGGACATGGCAGAGGCGCCGGGATGTTTCCTCCAAAGGGCGATGGACATATCGCGTCTTCCCAAACTTTGATACGTGGATAAACTAGAAGCATGACTATGGAAAATTATACCTCACCCAGCTTCTAAGTGGACACGCCTGTTTCATGAAGCAACCGCCACTTGTTCATGGTGCGACGACATCTTAGTTGAGCCCAACGCCAGCGGCTTGAGGACCCAATTCGCAGCGAAATTTCTGTAGAAATCTTTGTGCCGCGTATTCTTGCGAGCAGCGTCAACATATTATAGTGTCCGTAAATGAACCAATAAAAACGCACAGTCAGCAAGCTGCACACCATACTTAACGGCAGAGCTTGGTCCCTAAATAATAAACAACCGCAGTGCACAAGAAAATTCTAAGAAAAAGTCTACACAACAATCTTGATGAAACTTTTTTTGTAATATATTCTTTAAATGATATACTATAAACTTGGTATATCTAGCTCTGATAATACTAGGTAACAGCCAAATTGTATTGTTTGCGAAACCTACTTTTTCTGATACATATAGGGCCCCATATGACGAAAACCCACTTTAAACATTTTTCTTTAGTGAGACTCGAGAATGTCGAAACTGATTTTGAAAAGCTTTACGAATTCTGAAAGCTAATGAATATATATATTTCTCAGTTTTACAGTTTTAAATTGAAAGCATTGGTTTTGCAACTATAACTTCTCGAATTAAGAAAATGTTGATTTCTTGAGTGGTATTTTTCACAATTTTTTGACTTTAAAATTCGGGGAAAAATCGAAAAAATATATTCTTTGTTCGTCACCAGATTTAACATTATTATTATATTAATATTAATATACATATACGTGGGCGCATCCAAAAATTTGGTATTTTAGAGATCATCACAAATGTAGATGACAATGTTATGTATCTTTTAACTTTTAATCTGAGGGAGATACGTATATATACATAGATTAAATCTGTTTTTGTAACTTTTTGCAATATGCAGGGGCAAAAGTGGGCGTGTCCGCGAAATTTGTTAGCCCTTCTTTAAAGTGAGCGACCAGCCGTTTACATTTCAAATTTCGTGACTAGCTTTCAAACTGTGGTGTGCACATACATATATGTAACATATACAATATGATTTGTTCTGGGAACTTTAATTACAATAAACAAAAATAGCGTTTTCGAGTATTTTATTAAATTTCATTGAATGAATAATATTTATAGAAAATAAAGAAACTTTATTTTCATAAGTCAAATATTTTATTTATTTACGTAATATTAAATGTTATTTTCGTGCTTTCTGCTACAATTGTTAGGTTCAATGTATCCAACTATGTTTACTCAAAAATATATTTATGTACGGTGCAGACACATTGATCAAAACACGGCCCACAACGTAAGAGCCAAAAATTGCATATTGAATAGTAATTTTTCATGTGCACATTAACATGCTACACACATGTGCATGCCTATACTTACATGAATGTACTTACATTACATAGCCATTCATTATATAGTTTCTCTGCAGTGTCGTAGCGAGTTTTATCAATCCAAACCTTATCCATAGCTTTAAACTTTATTACAGTTTGTAACCAAATAAATTCTAGAGTTAAAAATATTTCCGCACAAAAAGTACCAGTAAAAATACTGCTATTATTTCATAACTGCAAACTCTTATTTTTCCTTAATAATGTCAACTAGCATGACGCCAGAAACTGTAAATCAGAACATATTATGTGGAACAAATAACAATATTATATTAGGTCCAATAGTCAAATAAAAGTTCTCTTTTATGCTTCTCACTTGCATTGCCCTTAATCTGGTCCGTCCCTGTACATGCTCTTCCGTTTCTATTATTCCATTTTCCGCAATCTTACTTTTCACTTGTTGAAATACTCTGCTTCAATCTTGCTACTTTTACTCTGGCATTTCACTTCGGATTCGACTAGTCGAACCGCGAACAGTTACGGTCTATTATGTATATGTATATATAGTCCTTACTAAAAGTTTATAATGAGTTTAAATGAGAAAATATCAACAAAAATTAAACGTCGAATCGATAAATCATGTTTAAACCTTACCAAATTACGTCATTTATTCTTTACCTTAAATTTTTTATAATTAAAAAACAAAAACCATAAAAATGCAGTAATTCAATATCAAAGCTTATTCGACCCACGGTGTTGAATAAACAGCTGTGATCGCATGCAGCATACCGGTAATTTTTTGTCTATGCTTTGGTCATTATATTCGCAATTAGATTTAGCGTTCTTACTCATATTTTATCAGCGCACCACGTGTAATGACAATGGAAAAACGCACAACGATAAAACAAAAAGAGTTTGTACTTACCACTCCAAAAATGGGCATTTTCGCCGTAAAGTAGATCAATTTGTTAATGTACAGGAGTCCACTGTAAAAGAAATCAAAAATCGTGTTTTTTTTTTAAACAGTGTGCAGTATAAAGGGAGAACAGTTCAAGCAAATTATTTAATTCAACAGATGAGCGAAGTATTGTGCGAGGAAGTAAGCAAAACCCCAAGATTTTTGCTCCATGTCCGTCTGTTCGTCTGTCCGTCCGTCTGGACTTTTTAAAAACCAAAAAATCAGTTTTAATATATCGTTTAATTTGAATATTTAGTCGGATAACCTTTGATTTAAGAACAGCATTTCATCTTCTCGGAAGGCCAGTGACTAAATCCTAACATCGCTTTATTGTAATAGTTAGTCATATTTCTTTCATATTTTGAAATAATTCTTAAAAGTTTTTGTTAATTTTATAATTTAATCTCTGCTTAATGTCTGCCCAGAGGCCATCCTAAAACGCTAACTCTTGCATCAGAAAAACACTTAACGCTTTTAGCTGTGTGCTTAGGATCGTTATCCTGCATTAAAAAAATAGAGCCGGCAAAAGGCTTCATAGTTTCGTCCATAATATTTTTGTACAAATGCTGATGCATTTTTTGATTTATACATCGAATAAATCCAACGCCGTCCCAGGAAAATACAGCCCACCATTAGTCTTTATGGTATAGACAGGGTCAGGCTCATTGTTTGCCGGTCGTCGAACATAAGTTTTTCCACATAATCCAGACAATTTAGATTCGTCGCTCCAGAGAACTTGCTTCTAAAACTCCAAGGGTTTTTCACCACATTCTCTAGCGAATTGATGCCGACACATTAAATTTTTTTTTGACATGACTGGTTTTTGTTTAGCAATGCATCCACGAAGTTCATCTTCAAGAAGACGCCGTCTTCTTGACACGCCGTCTTCTTGACTTGACACTTCATTGCTTAGATGTCCCGATGTTATGCCATGAATTAGCTTGGATCTTAAAAAAGGATATGCTTTGCTGGTGCGGCACATTAGGCGATCAACCGCAGGAGTTGTTTTCTTAGGTCGCGGCTTCCTTTTTTTGTTTTCAGCACTTCCATCTGAATCATCGTTTTCGAGCAAATAAGTTCTGACGCAATTATTCGAATCGACTTTTTTCCATCACGTACTTAGAAATATTTTTTTTGCGCAATTCTACAGTACAACTCTTTTTACGGCCCATAGTTTTATTTTTCTTAATTCAATTTATTTATTTGGGTAAGACAAATGTCCCTAATTACGTGACCAAGAGTAAGCAAACAAAAATACCGAAATAAGTGCCACAACAAAATTGTGTATATCATAATATGCGTCAATGTTAAGTCGATCAACTACGTGTGAAAATTTGTTGTACCGTTATATTGTACAGTTACATTTTAAAGTGGGCTCGAACTCGATAAAGAACTAGTGAAAATATCATATTTTAAATCAAGTTCTAAATTTTCTTTCAGCTGTACCAAATTATAAGGCCACCACTGTATATGTCACGTGAGGCGGACGCAGGTAGGGAACATTTTGGGTTTTGGATATTTCTCCGTATTCGCTCCATATATGCAAAAATGTGAAAAAAACGCAATTCAAATACTACGGGCTTTGGCTTTGGTTTCTACATAGATTTCAATGCTCTCGTTAAGCCTTGAAAATTTCATTAGCATCATGGTCTTAGTTTAGAAGTTACTAACGAATATAGTTTCCATAATGGGGCCAACCGCAGCAGATGTTCACAGCGTGCGCTTACATGTGTGTGTGTGTGTGAGTATGAATGCAAGGTGACTGAAATGTATGAGTTCTGGATATCTCCTAGTCGGGAACTCCCGACTAGACCCTTCGCAGCCTTCTCAAGATTAATAGTGAATGCCGACTTCGATTCGCCAAGGAGCACATTAACAAGGACTCCAGCTTTTGGGAAAGCGTTATTTTCGCTGATGAGTCGAAATTTCATATTTTCGGTTCAGTCATACGACTAGCGTTAAGCTTATACAGCTCTCTCTCAGACATACATTTGAAGGTTGTGACGCGGATTTGACCACGCCACAATAAATCATAACTGCCCTATGAAGATTTCAATTATTTTGTTAGTATTACTTTCAAAGATTATATATTTTTATTGTTATAAGTTACCAACAGTTTAAGTAAATAATAATAAAAGTCACAAGGAGCGCATAGAAAAAAATCTGAGGATTTTTCTAATTAATTCATAGTATCATAGAAACAGTTGGGGTCCTGAACGGCGACGCAACCGTTGAAGTTACGGAACGGCTGCGCAGCCTGAAATGAAATATTTATCTAGAACCCCTTCCCCAAGAAAAATGTTTGTACCCGTATTAACTGGTGACTCTAGCTCAAAAGCTATGGGAGATATAGCCATTTCCGATTTTTTAAGGCGGGGTGGCTGGGGGCGTTCTAGTGGGACGGGATATCAAGGTCGCAATCTTTTGGTAAGGTCACCAGCAATCTACATACATATACCAAATTTGGTGACTCTAACTTTAATATTGTAGGAAATATTGAACTTTAATCGAATTGCGATTTGAGGTGTATCGACATGTTAGCCTCCCAGTGGGCGTGGCACAAAAATCTTAACACTTTGTCTGAAGCACATAACTACAAGTATATATCCAAAATTTCAAGTCTCTATCGTCAATAGCGCCAAAAAAAATTGCGTTCACCCGGACAGACGGTCAGACGGACGGAAGGACGGACAGCATGACGGACATTACACAAAACCAATATTCTAGTTTCACTTCGTGTACGAGTATGAAAAGTCCAAGTTCAGCTTTCTACCTTCTGTAGTCTCCGAAATCGTCGCGTTCATACAGACGGACGGACAAGGCTGGATCGACTCGGCTAGTAATGCTGGTCAAGAATATATATACTCTATGGGGACATACATTTTCATAAAACCAATACACCCTGATTTACCCATTTTCAATGGGTTCAAGTTATAAAAGATATGATGAGTGTGATAAATTCAGCAGAAAAATTGTTGTGGGTGCTTGACCGCTTTGACTGTTTCGGTATTTCTTCCCGTCTACATTTTTGCTTGTCCTCAAGCAAACTGTTAAAAATACTGTAGGTTATTAAATTGAACTTGGGACAGGTCTTGATGCTTGGTTGATATTGGTTGTACGACTTTTCCTGTGCCAGCCTGTGAAGGAACGGTGCTGATTTGAAATATCACGTCCTTCTTCCTTCTTAGCATGTGGAGCCCGAAACTGAAGACTGTTACCAGGGTATATAGTGTTATAAGGCTGATTCTATTTATAGTAGATTGCGTAAGGAGACGCCGTAGTTTCCCAATGTTGTCAATGCGCAGCGCCTCCAAAGACTTCAGGAACAAGACCTTGACGCGTTTTTCTTCTGTAGGCGTCATCTGTATGATGAGAGCTCCCACCTGTGCAATCATCATTTCCAAATTATTGAATTTTTGTTCGTTGATCATCATCGCATCGTTGGAAAAGTGAATAAGATAGGTGCCTTTAAGAACTTTTTTGTACCGTTATTATAGTAGTTATGTTGCCGTTGAAATGGTTCAGTATGATGATGCCAACACCAATTTCTTCTATTTCTTCTGTGTGCTCTGCGTTGCTAAAGCTGCAATGTGCCCTAATACCCCTACTTAGTTTTGAGACACAATCTGTTGTACTTACATTAACAATTTGGTTCTTATTACATATCTTAATATTGGCACAATTTTTACAACTACTTGAAATATCGTAATAATCATTTTCGAAGCTGAAAAATTCTCTCTTATTTAATTGGATGACGGTATTGTTTTTCTTTACTGGCTTAATTACAACAGTTTCGTATTTAGATTTTTCGAGTATAGGTATTTTGATAAGGTAAAGAAGAAAGTTTTTATATGAAGGATAGAGACATCAGACAATTCAAGCATTTTTCCAATTGTTAGTGGAGGCGAGTAATTATTTTTATAATTTTACTTATTATTTCTAATTCTTCTACATTCAAGGGTATGGAATTAATGATGTTTAATCCGGCCCATTGAATGGTATATCGAATGTTTATGATTTCTTCTTTAATTAACCTCACCTGATTTTGGAAACTAATTGCTATTTCGTTACTAAGGGAACTATGTTTCCTGATAGAATTGGTGAGGTCATTCAATGCCTATGTCAATTTATTTATTCTGTATTCTAACTATTTGTTTATAATGATCTGTTGGTTATTGTTTGTAAATATATTGTCTATACTAGCTTCTATGGCAATTAAATCATCGAGCTCAGGGCTCCTTGCCACGTATTTCCAATCCAATTTATGGATCTGGTTTGTCTATGGCCAAGCAATGATGTAATTGCTCTAAAATTCGTGAAGGCTTGATCTATTTCATGATGCAGGGTATGGTATAAGCTATTTGTTCTTAAATTCTCATTTGTATGTTGAAATAACTTGTTAAGGGTGCTCTCCACCTGATTCAAATATGTGTGAACTGTTGTTAAGGTTCCCTATACCCCAGATTATCACCATTATCTATGCGTCAGTGTAATTTGTGAGTTAATTTGATCTAATATTTTTCCCGATTCTGTTAGTATGGTTGTACCCCTGCACCCTTTTATTATTTCTTTAACATATCTTGCTGTTATTTTTTACCCAAATCTAGTATTTGGCTTAACAAAAATTTCCTGTCCTACTAGGTTCTAATCTGTTTCCGTCCCCTGTTAAGATTTTGAAGGTCCGTTCTCTGTTTCTGTCTAAGTCTGTCTATGTTTTCCTGTCTTGTTCGAAAAAATGTCCAATGGTTTTTTCTTAGTGTATTGTAGTTGTATTC
Source organism: Drosophila robusta (assembly GCA_035043565.1). Taxonomy (NCBI): domain Eukaryota; kingdom Metazoa; phylum Arthropoda; class Insecta; order Diptera; family Drosophilidae; genus Drosophila; species Drosophila robusta. Next base: position 43,506 of record JAWNMW010000606.1, read on the forward strand.
GTAAATAGCCCTGTCAAGTAGTTCTTTGAAAGTTCTCAGTTCTTGTTTGGCTTTTAAGCAGCGCATGATTTCTGAAAGCGTTGAGTGAAATCTTTCTATGTGGCCATTTGCAGAACTCTTTTACGGGGGGCTTTATAAATCATAATGTTCAGCTGAAGCATGGTTTCTGCAAAAAACGATTTTTCGTTATCCATTACAACGAATTTTGGTACGCCATAATAGAAAAGTATCTCATGTAACGATTTCTTTATATCCTGGATGGGTTTTGATTTAATTATTCTCCCTTGAGCAAGCTTTTAAATTTATCTTAAGCTGTTGAAACTAATGTTTTCTCTGATGAGTATAGGTATATGTGTACTGTGTGACCTGGGTACTGTGGAATAGGTGTTTCTCTTAATTCTGGCTTTGGTGGATTTCGGTCATATTTCTGTTCTGAGCATACTAATACATAATTTTAAGAAAAAATTCGCGACAGTACATCCGCCATTACGTTTGTTTTTCAGGGTTTACGCAACAATTCATAATCGTATTCTTCAATATATGCTTTCCATCTTTTTACTCTGGAATTGCCACTCCAGCTGCTCAACGAGTAGGTTAAGGGCTGGTGGTCTGTACAAATTTTCACTTTTGATTTACCGTACAGGTCATTTTTAAGGACTTTTAATACCCAAATAATGGCTAACATCTCTCTCTCTCTCTCGTTGGTGACATAGTTTTCTTCGCCTTTGGGAGTGTTTTGGAGTAGAATGAAATTGGTTTATCGCCCTGGGATAACACGGCGCCTATAGCATAATTACAGGCATCTTTTCCAAAATCGGGATATTGCAACACAAGATGAAGATCGTATAATAATGCCGTTTTAATTTTGTTAAAGGATTCTATGGCATCTGCGTTCATGACAATCTATTTTTTTCTGGACTCTTTTTTGACACATGTCCGCCTTGTCCTCTTAAACAAGAGCTAAGCGGCTTGGCCATTTTAGCGAAATCTCTTTTGAACCCCAGATAATATCCGCCTAATATGAGGAATTGGTTCTTGGTTCTTGGCGTTTGCCAAGACTTTGTTTGGGTTAGTTTCTATACGTTGGTCGGATATAACAAAAGCGAGAAACTCAACTTTGTTTTTATAGAACTCGCATTTATCCAATTGACACTTCATATTGGCTTCTTGCAAGCTTCGAAATATAGTGTCCAGATTTTTTGTGTAGAACTCTTGATCTGTACTGAAGATTATTATATCGTCTATATATATGTAACATATTTTGCCAATATGCTCATGTGTCCGTTGAAATATTGCAGGTGCATTTTTCAGACCGAATGGGAGTCGTGTAGACTCAGACTTTCCACTGTTAAAAGCGGTCTTAGGTATATCAGCAGGTTTTAGATTTATTTGTTTTAAACTACTTTCAAGATCGAGAACGGAGAAGAGCTTGTTACTTCCATCATCACGCATCAGTTTTCTTAGGGACAATCCATTCTGGTAAGTTGTATGGAGAACGCGACGGTCGAATTATGCCGTCATCTGATTTGTTTATGACCTGCGTCCTTAAGTGACATGGGATATTGATCAAATTTAGAGTATACCGCGTCGTATAGAGTGTTAGTAACGTAGGGATGGTTAAATTCTTTCGACCAGCACTATATGAATCCCAGGACAAGAGGTTTACCATTAAGAAAATAATTATTAATTTATTAAGGGCATTCGTCTATAAAAATACATTAATTTACACTTACTGTAATTAAGATTATTTAAATTTACTTGACACCAGGTTTGGAAACTGTGAAAGTCGCATTCCAAATTTTGGCCGGATAGAGAATTAGTAGACGACAGGTAAAGCCTTACGTCATTTGCATATCAGCATCCGAGAGTGATTTATCACCGAAGGAAGGTGATTTATGAACAAAGTAAATAACAACGGACCAAGGTGACTTCCTTGTAGTACTCCGGAAGTAATTTGAACAGCTTTAGAGACAAGGCCTTTAAAGTGAACTTTTTGGATTCTTAACGATAAATAGTTAGATATCCATAGAATAAAAATATAAGGAAATCCCAGAAGGTGAAGCTTATGCAGTAAAAGCGAATGATTAACAGAGTCAAAGGCCCTTTAAGGAAAGAAGCATTTGAAACTATGACTATTGAATGAACCGCTGACACTGACGATTTATTGACATTTTTCTTTGTACTATCACGAAATGGCTTGCGTGGCTTGGCCAGACCAGCAGTGGATTTATCTGCTGCGAGATGCTGATACCGCTTGTTAATTAAATCCTTACATTCTTTCCACAATGGAATGGATTGATATTTCATTTGTTTTTCCTTCCAGAGACTTATGGTCAACCTTTGACATAATTGACCATTTGCAATCGTCTTATCAGATGACACTGATTCATTAAGTGCGTTAACCGTGTCGATAAGTGATCGCAACGATGGTGCGGACGGACGAAAAGACGAGCGATACTTTCAAAAAATATGAGGCATGGGTTATCGTACACCCGAGTAAGAGCAGATAATACCTCTACGTAATTACTATCGGTAATCTGGTATGCCTTGACATTGCTATGTGCTTTCTTCTCTAAGCACGACAGTAAGTCGTTGACGTCAGATAGAGACTTTTCGACTTTTCATCGACTGACTTTGAACAACTTTAGGAAACTTATAACCTCAGTATAACTGCCACTAAATTTGGGCAATTTCAAATGTTTGCTGTGCGAGATAGAAGCGTTCATGGTCGATTTATTGGCAGCGCTTCGATTTACTTGATGCTGTGAGTAATTACATATTGACATGATGAATGATTTTGCTGAAATGCTCAAACTATCTAAGTCCGCGCGAGATGACAAATCTGGTTCAATTGAGCTCTACTTTTTGTTGAAGCTCGAACGCTCTTTCAATATATTTATTTAAAATATCCAAGCAATATTCTAATGAATACACTTCGAAGGGATCGTGCTGTTTTTGAACAGCCTTATTAATGCGATTAATGTTTGCCTTGACGGGCTCAAATTACCCATATATATTCATATGTGTATGTAATTTTAGATGTACAGTTGCGCATATAATTCTATCAATTTGTATAGATATAATTAATGTTTTACATACGTGCTTTAGTAATACTTATTTGAACTCAAATTTTGTAATTAAGAAACTGATGTACTCGATCCAGTGGTGGCTGCGCAGTTTCCATCAAAGAAAGTCATATGTACATATCTCGCAGTTAAAATTGCAGATTTCATCGACGAAGTGTGTGTGAGTATGTAACTCGCAGTAACAACAAAATGTAGAGCATGGACCACGCAATTATACAACCAATCAAGCAACGGGTATATGTAATTTTGTATGAACTGCTATTGCTTCACAAGAAATAAAAAAAAACGGAAATTCTAAATATAAATCATTGGTCAACCCTGGGGCGCTAAAAATGTTTGCTCAAATAGCAAAGAAATGCAAGGCAACTTTGCTAATCCACGAGGATAAATTTAAATTGAGGAATGACTTCTGCGTGACAACTGACTTTTATTTTCATATTTACATATTTAAGTCCCCTACGACAATTTCGATGCTACCGAGCGATTAGCCTAAGCAAAGAGAACACCTACAGATGGTAAGTCACTGCTTAAGAGCTGAAAGAGTTAATATTTTGTTTTAACAGGCTGCACTTAGATTCTTAACAGCTGTGTGCTGACCTGTTGGAAGTAATTTTATTCGCGATTTCAGCCGACTATGCCTCAACTCACAGCTATATATGGTCAGCCACATTAAAGTTAATACAATTTTAATTATAATATATCAATACTAAAGACATATCTAATGTAATGAAATAATTTAAAACAAGTAAGAACGTTGCAGTCGGACGTAACCGACTGCGTATACTCGTTCAAAGCGGGCGTGGGCGGGAAATATTTTTACGATCTTTAAAAGTCGTTATCTACTTATAAAATGTTGTGTCCAGGAATTCCTTTAAAGGGGGTGACCAGCCATCTACGTTTATAATTTGGTAACTCTAGCTCCAAAATTGGAAATTTCGTAGGGGCTGAGGTAGGCGTGTCCAACATTTTTTGGCTCGATCTTAAGAGGAGGTCAATCATCTTGGATAATCGGGACGACAGATTTTTAGCTTTTTTGCCACAGAAGTCACAGAAGCACTTAGACGTTATGGGTTTGTTTGACTTATAGGTTGTTGAGATGGTTAAACTTACCGCGCAAATGATCTACATCGACCGTTTGCATTGGCAATGCATATTTTGGATGGACCGGAGATTGTTGAACAAGTAGAGCTTGTTTTCGTTACTCTTGAAGACTTTTAGTGAAGCCCGCTCTTGGTGTGTCATTTCGCTAGTCCATTGTAAACACATCGGCGCTGGAGTACCTTCTGAGCTTACTGATTGTCGTGGTATCCATCAGTGTCAGCGAAAATCCTTCGTCCAGGAAGGCATATATTTCTATTGACTGGCCTTGCAAGTGCAACTTTATGGTTATGGTGCTGGAGAATTGGCTGCCCTCGTCTTTATTTTGATGAGCACTTACGAAGCTCTCGGCGAAACCTGGCGCACTGACGTACTATTTTGATGAAGCACCGGATGATGTCTTTTGGTCCTTTGAAGAGTGGCTACACTATACATTTTGGTATGTATTGCTGGAGTGAATTACTCATATTTTGAACACTGCTCTCAATGTTTGCAGGACCATTCACGTTTTGCTGCTTCGCACATCGCTGTTCTGGCTAGCAGCGTCTGTGTGTTTAGTAAACTAACTTTAAATGATGAAGGCCCCACTATTGTCGACGCCGCCTCTGCCATATGATATAACTATGTTATGATTTGAGGCTCTGAATTGTCGCGAAAATGGCCTATCTGAGCTTATGTTGATATGTTTTCGCGTCCGGCGAAAAATATTTTTAGAGTTCTAACAATATCAGGAACCATACCTGACTTGTCTTAAACGAATTTTTGCAACTGTAGCATGTTATTCAAATTTGAAAATCTAGCCACTAAGTCTAGTCATTGTACGAGGGTAGGTCTTTTGGAATTGCTTGCCTGGCTACGATTTGTACGCTCGTTGGAACTATTGATTGACAATGGACTAGATATATCGCTGATATTGGATACACCTGACAGATTCATATGTGCTAGGATTTTGTATTTCTCCTCGATGAATTTGTGGTCTGCGACCCACTTTTCCTTCCAGCATATTTAACATCAGTTGACTGTGGCTAATGTTTGTCATAGACGTAGTTGCAGGAGTCTTTAAGGCTTTGGACAGCTTTAAATTCGACAAATCCTCTTGTTGCGTCTTTTACGTGATCCAGTATTCGCGTTTTCATCAGCGTCGACGCGCTTGATGTGATACCAATTGTCGCAGATGTCACAGAGCCAAATCGGCTAGTTCCGTATCCGTTTGTGTCCTTCCGTAAATATAACACGCGTTATTATCATATTTTGCGTTGATATTTAAGTTAATCAACCATGCATATGCGCGATTGCTTACATACGTTGCGTATGCGAGTATGACAGAGAATTACCATTGGATTTTTTAATTGTCACTTGATTCCGTATATCTGGACGTTCGATGATACAATTATGTACGAATATTTCGTGTGCTGCAATTTGTTATATCTTGATATGTGTGTGGATAGTGCGTCAGAATAGCCCTTTGGTTGGTATCCATCTTTTAATCATTGGTTTGAAATCGTACATACTTCCAGCAGCAACAAACAATTTGCTTTTGTGGAATATGTAAAAAAATGTTCGTTGTGCAATTACTTTTGACTATGGATGTATGTATATCAGTAATTTAATATATAAATTTATCAATAATAATAAAAAGTATAATATTATATATACAAATTATAAAATTATATAAAAATAAAATTGACAACAATGTACGCCTTTCCTTTAAGCATACATTTGTAATGTTATGGAACAAGCAAATGATTTATTTAAAATATATTATGTACGAGTCAAATAGTCAAATTAGTACATTGATTTTAAATTTTGCTATTTTGAATCTGATATATCAAATACGGGTAAAAGGTTTTTGTTGCATTGTGGATACGAGGTATAATTAGGAACTATTTTGTTCATATGAACATTTGTTATTGAACTATTGAATTCGACTTGCTTAAAATGAACTGAATAATTTTAGGCACATTTAACATTACGTGTCAAAAATCATGGGAAGAATGGAGAGAATTTCGAATTTGTTTTATGTGGCAATTGCATATTTAATCTTTAATTCGACAAAAGCGGAAATAATTAATAAGAGCGTAGAAAGAAACTTGGATTTAACTTCCCAACTCGTAAAAATAACGTATAAAATATTAATTGAAGACACAGCCGGCAAACCCATAAAGGATTATGAATTTATTGTAAAAGAGCCAAACTTATCGTACATATCTGTCAAAGATGGATTTGATAACATACTTGAAGTTCAAGATAGACAAGAATACGCCTCCCATATGTTAAAATTTAAACTTTCTTTTACCACAAGTTTGCCACAACAAACTTTACTTATAGAAACAGTTTCGTCCAAAAATATAATACCCTATCCATCAGAAATAAAACAAAATGATAAACAATTAGTAAAATTTGTAGGAAGTCTTTATTTATATTCAAATTACATAACAAACACACAAAAAACTAACGTTATACTAAGTTCGTCAAATATACTATCACATACCCAGGCAAAGCCGTTTTCGTTGTCGTCAAATAAAATTTTTATGGGACCGTATGAAGTAATCGGCAGTAAGTTATATATAATCGTTTATTTTATTAAGACTAATTTCCAATATTTCTTAGGGTTCGCTGAAGAGGAACTTGTTATTCACTATGAAAATCAATCACCGTTTTTGACAGTAAATACATTGGGCCGTACTATTGAAGTATCACATTGGGGTAATATTGCTGTTAAAGAGTCAATTCAAATGACACACACTGGTGCAAAATTAAAAGGATCCTTTTCCCGATATGATTTCCAAAAAGATGGTCGGTCTGGACAATCATCTGTTAAGTCATATAAAACATATTTACCAGCATCCGCATTTGGAGTCTACTATCGAGATACCAACGGAAATATTTCTACATCAAATATGAATTTAATGCGAAATGCTGTCGATCTTGAGTTGCGTCCAAGATTTCCCTTATTTGGTGGATGGAAAACACACTACATACTTGGATACAATGTACCTTCTTATGAGTATTTATACAACTCGGGCAACGAATATATACTGAAGATGCACCTTATTGATCATATACACGACAATATGTCAGTCGATGAAGCTGTTATTACAATTATACTACCAGAGGGCTCATCAAATATTGAACTTGTTACGCCATACAGTATAAAGAGACGTCAAAACGAAGTAATTCATACGTACTTGGATACTGTAGGGCGTCCTGTCGTTTCATTCTCCCAACATAATATGGTAGAAAACCACATTTCAGACTTTACTCTTAAATACACATTTTCAAAGATATCATTGCTTCAAGAACCCCTATTAGTCATTTCATTTATTTATATTATATTTATTTTAACTATTGTCCTGCTTCGGTTAGACTTTTCTATAACATCCCATTTCCATAAAGAATAGGACTAGTTACTCAAAAATTATTATCATCTGTAAAAGTAACTTAAATTTCACAAGAAGCAAATAAAAGCCGAAATATTCAAAATGTTATTAATTTTATTTTTATTTCGTAAAGGCGAAGGTTGTCGTTTTTAAGGAGATCACCCAAACCCAAGACATTATAAATACTAAAGTGATTAACGCAGAAACGAAAACGAAATTTATGTATGAGTAATTAGACGTTGCGTTGGCTGCCCAATGAGACTTGGGACCGCAACATTATAAATATGAAATGTAAAATAGCTTTATTACCTACATTAAATATTACTAATAATAGGGTTAAATATTTCATATTTTGCTAAAATTATGTATGGGCATATATTGTAGGATTATTGTCCTCTTGGTTGAGATCGTCCTTGGCGCTTTGACGTTGGTTTTTAGAATGTTTTTAATTGATAAACTGCTACTTGTTAGCTTAAAAATATAAGTACATAAATGGGGAAGAGTATGTATATGCATAGGGAGTACAATTACATACGTACTCAGCATGTTTCAGCACGTCAGTAGGTCAGTTGTTCTTCGATACCTCGCTGCTCAAATGGTATCCACTTGTGGCTAGCGGGCTGCGCATATATTTTTATTTGATATGCAACGAAGTGTTACTCATTTGGGAGCTAGAAGTGTGTTTGGGTTATATACATACTACAATATTATTGTTTTATCCCCAATTACAATAACATTACACATTAAAAAAAATAGCTATTTAATATATGTATATATTATATATGAAAATATATACAGTGGGCTCCCAGTGGGCGTGGCACAAAAATCTTAAGCTGTAGGAGTAAGCGCTTAGGAGCGCCCGTCTAGGGGATACCCTGAACTCTGTATTTCCATATATTTTAACCCCCTCGCATTCATACACACATACTCAGAATCATTTACAGACACTCACAAGAACCCATGCCGAAAGCTGTGCGCTTTTCTCAGCCGTTGCATTTGGCCCCTACTATGAAAACTAAATTCGTGAATAACTTTTAAACTAAGAGGAAATCTATGTACAAACCATAGCGCAAGCCTGTAGTATTTGACTTTTTCCATAGAGATTGGAGGAGCATCCAAAATGCGATATATTCCTAACCTGCGTATGCTACACGAGAATATATTGAACCAAATTAGGTGACATTAGCTATTATAATCTACGAGATATGCGAAGAAAACAAAGAAAAACCAAACCTTAAAATTTATTTTTAATAATATTAATGAAACGGTGCAAAGTATCGGCAAAAAATTATGAGATGTTACTCGTACTCGTACTGTATTACAGGATCTATAGACATACATAGGTTGACTCTCCAGTTTTTATAGTTTCTAAGTACGCTGTGTGCATACAGACGGACAGACAGACAGGGCTAAATTGACTCAGCTCGTCGTCCTGATCATTTTCTGTCATTAAAAAGAGTATTTATTAAGCTAAGTTAAGAGAAGCAAATTTAAAACTACAACTGAATATAACTGAATATATGACCACGGAAGGTGTAAAACCTAACGCAGTAAAAATAGAAGCCATAAAAAAATTTACAATACCAAACACACGACAAGAAACTAAATCATTTTTAGAACTTTGCGGTTTCCATCGCAAATTTATGCCAAATTTTGCCAAAATAGCACAACCCATGATTTTGAAATTAAAAAAAGGTTCAACAATTACCATTAAAAATTAAAAGAACAAATTAGCTCTTGAAAAACGAAAGTTATATATTATGTCCGACCCGATATGAACATATCACAACTTCGTGAAACAAGTCTCACTAACAACAGATACAAGTAATATTGCTATAGGTGAAAGTATTATCACAGCAACACAAACTAGTTTGCTACGCAAGTAGAACATTAAACGAAATTAACTATTCAACAATAGAAAAAGATCTTTTAGCTATTGTTTGGGCCACCAAATACTTCAGGTAATATCCCTTTGTAAGAAAATTTGAGATTTTTAGCGATCATAAACCCCTACTTTGGCTTTATAATAACAAAGAACCAAATATGAAATTACGAAGATGGATAATCATATTAAATGAATTTAATTACCAAATTAAATATGTACCAGGCAAAGAAAACCATGTAGTTTATCAAGAATTAAGATAGACGAAAATTAACTAGGAGAAACATCTAGTAGCGTGGCGGCAATAGTCCACAGTGCACAAGAAGATAACCAAAATTTTAATCAGAGGAAGACCTATCATATTATAATAGATAAATAGAATTTATAAAATATAATTCAAATAAAATTGAAACAATCAAGTATTTTCATAAGTATAAACTACAAATTTATTATCAAGAAATGTTAAAAGCTTACGCCAAAGCGTAAAAGCATATTAATATACAACAACGTGCATAATATTCTTTCATAACGAACAGATTTTATAATTTTGCAAAAAGCTTATTCTGAAATAATCAACATAAATAAATTAACAAAATCAATGAGATCTAGCAAACAATTGATCGATATCCAAACTTATGCAGAATTCGTAGAAATTATCATCAAAACCCATAAAGACTAATTACACCCAAGAATAAAAATGCTAACTTCACTTTTCAAGGAAAAGTACCTGATCATCAACATTTATTTCAAAATATAATCAATGATTGTGAAATCTGTAATATAGCAAAAACAGAACATAGTAACATTAAATCGCCTTTTCAAACAACTCCAGAGACTTTCAACCCCCAGAGAAAAATAGCTAATAGATCTTGCATAGACGTACCAAATATGCAAATATAGCAGAGATTGGTTTGAAACTAAACGAGCAATACTCAAGCTTTTAAACGAAATGGGTAAACTAATAGAAATCAAAGCAAATAAAGATTCAGCATTCATGTGCGCAGCATTACAGCTATGGTAAGGGTCACAACTAGTAAATATGGAATTTCTGATGTTGAGAGGTTTCATAAAACTTTATAGTTATAATCCCAAAACAAAACATAACTCAAACCTCAGCATACGACACCCAATTAAATAAAATTAACCAAATCGAATATTTAAGCAAAACCCGTAAAAATTACGAAATAGATACCAAATTTAGAGAGTAAGAGCTAAACCAGCAAACCCACTTTGAGGAAATAAAAAGAGGAAGAAAAATAGTACATTATAAATCCAAATTCAAAAAGAAAAAGAAAATTAATAAAAAGTAAAAGTAAATATAATAATTGCAGGTTACAACCTAATGATCAACCGAACCAAGAAAATCCAACTCAAATTAAATAAATTCATTGTATTATTTTTGATAACATGTTCCATTCGCGAGATAAAAACACAAAGTCTAGAGGTAAACCCTATGATAACTTAATCAAAAAACTGAAGAATTCGGAATACGTTCACAAATTGAATACCTAAAAGACAAACTTGAAAGAGAAATAAACGACAAAAGTATAACAAAACGTAGTAAAAGAGGCCTTGCTAATTTTATAGGAACAATAAACGAATTAAACCATGTAATTAATGCAATTAACGAGGGTATAGAAAGGATGAATCAGTTAAGTAAAATAACTGAAAATGACCATGGACTAGCAATTTTGAATTGAAGATATGGAATTACGTATGCAACTAATTAGACTTAGTGTATTCAACCCCAAATTATTAAAACACGATTCCTTATCACATACAACTTCAGATGAAATTTTGAATATAAAAACTTCCACGTGGTTGAAAACAAACACAAATGAAATTTTAATTATTTCCCATATTCCAATCGAAATCATTAAACTACCGATATTTAAAATATAACTATATCCCGACAGTAATAATCACTTGGAATTTGCCTAAAACTTTATCAAACCAAACTTATCTCGATAGAGAAATAACAATAAAAAGAAAGAATATAATTCAATCTTTTAATTATTCAGTTCAACTTGACGAAATATTAATCTCAAACACAATGTTAGATTACACACAAACAATATATGTTAATAATAACGTAACAAAATTAGAACCACTATCTTATATACAGACAAAATAAACAATACAAGAACACACGAAAAAATTATAATACATTCCAAATTGTAACATTTACAATGCTGAATACTATTACATTATTATAATATACCCTATTTATAAGAATAAATTAAATATAAAAGTCAAAAAGACCAACCACAAATTGAAAATCCAAATAACACACCAGAAAATGCAAATGTTTTAATTGAAAGTAACCCCACTTTGTGCCTGAGGACAGGCAAATTACTTTAGCATGGGGAAGTGACATATTTACCACACCCATACATTTATAATAATAATATTCACATGCTCTCAAGCTCTCATATATCAACCAAAACACTCAACCCCTACCATATACATTATCATATACGCGAATAATCAAAAATTGAAATATGAAACTCGAAAAAAAATTCTTGGTGATAATAACGATTCTGGCGTGTTCACGAAACATGCAGTAAACATAAACATCCGTTCAAATCATTATTCCCACCAAATGCCCAAATAGCCGACGCAGCTCAAATCCTCGCTTAGCAACATTCCCAAACTTACGATCAGTAAGAGAATCAATTTGCATAATTTTTCATATTTGAGCGACTAGTACACCCTTTCCCCGAATAGGGGAAACTTAAAACTTCTAAATAAAATGTAAAATCAATATCATGGAAAATGTTCCTTCTTATTTATTAAGTTACAATTAGAACTATTATTTAGAGTACGTTTTGCATAAACATTTTATATAATAGATGCAGAAATAGGGGTATTTGTGTCTCGACGTATCGACAGCTAAAATTGTTGTGCGAGTGTGCAATTTTTGCATGCCGAAAAGAAGCCGATGTGACGTCACATCGCTGCGCTGCATTACAGACCATTCAGTTTTTTTAACTATGCTACTCTGGCAAAAGTTCTAGCTACTGTCGCCGTGGCTCACATAAGCAACAACAACAGCACTGCGCCGATGAATGAAGACGGACGACGAAATGGTTTGTCTCTTTTGTCGTGGGCTGCCGCCTATGATCTGCACTCTTCTTTGCGTTTTTCTTCTTTGCTGAGTCCCGCGTCCCTCTCCCATGAATTCCTTTTTGCGTTCCTGCTACAACAAATGCAGCCGAAATTGCTGTGGTTGTTCTTACCCCGCTCCCTCCGAAATTGCCCATAAGCTTAACTCTGGGGATAGACTTGGAAGACGAGCAAAACAAAAAAGAAAGAAAGAAAAGAAGGCCGAAATTCGTGTGGTTGTTTTAACCCTTTTCCTTCCCGAAAATGCCTACGTCTTCATCTCAGCACAGAAACAGCGTAGATTATCAAAACAAGAAAGAAGAGAAGAGGAAGTGTTGTTGTTTTGTAGAGCTTTGGTGGTGCATCCCATTGTAAATTTGCTGCGTTTGAATTTGCTTTTGCGGACCGTCTGCATCTCATGCCCGCCATATATAAACCTTTATTAACCGCGTATGCATCTGAATTCAAACCTTTTTTTAATAAATACGGTTTGGTTCGGGTTCAGGTTTTGCTGTCTTTCTTCAAACGGGTTCGATTCAAGGTACGGTTTAAATTTAGCGTTGAATGCCTTCCCAATGTTGATAGACTTCCTGATCAAGCTCCTGTTCTAACTACCTAACCCTATAGTTCGTAATCGACACGGCCACTAGTTCTTCGACTTGGCTTTCAGTTGAGATTAATTTCTCGGGACCTAAAACGGATAGGGCTCTTGCCTCATTTAAACGTTGGCCAGAAATCAATCCCAAAATTGTGTCGCAGTTGTATGTAAGGGTAGACGAAGAACATAACGTTTTTATTTTGCGCTCCATAAGAGATTGAGAGATCGGCCCGACCGATAATTGATTGAGCATCTCCTCCCACGATTCAGACTGTCGAAACGTATGGCTGCATATTAACGCCTAGTTCCTCAACCAATGCCCGATTTCCTTTTCCTAGCTCACTAACAATAGTTACTGTGCCTAAGAGGCCTTTCATGAGATGTTACACTACCAAGATTCCGCAAATGCCCACGAGTCCGTTTAATCACCTCTTCCAACTGCTGCTTCTTCACAATGACGTCTGCGAAAACGGTCTCGTGCCTTCTTGATACGACGTGTCACCATTTCCATCCCATCCAAATGTTGAGAATTAAATGTCCCATTTCTTATTTTTATGTATTTTCTAAATCTTTCCCCAGGAGTAAATGCCTACAATAATTTTTATTATTATTAATATCTGTATCCCTGAATCGCCCATCAAGGGAACTTTAGAAAGATAGTGCCGAGACAGCCACACTTAAAATAAAAGAGTTGGCGTTCGTTGGATGCACAATCCTGAAAATAATATGTGGCCTTCCCAACAGTTCCAACATGCGGGTCTAATCGTGCGTCTCTGATCAGAGCGTACCTCTTCTACGATTTCTCCGGACTCAGCGTTTAAATCGTTGACTAGCGCTATGATGCTTACCGAAACTTCCGAAATTTCGTAACGCTAGCTTTAAAATTGTGGGATATATAAATTTTCGCGATTTGCGGGAGCAGGAGTGGGCGAAAATTTCTAACTGTGATGTTTGGGGGAGCTTTCGAGTGATATATATTCCACATATGTAGTCTCCAGCTCAAAAACTGTGGAAGATATAGCCATTGCCGATTTTTTAAGGCGGGGTGTCTGGGGGACGTTCTAGTGGGCATGGTCGGTAAATCAGGGTAGCAATTTTTGGGGGAGGTCATTATAAATTTGCATACCCAATTTGGTGGCGTGTTTCGACACGTTATCGATTTACCAGCCTCCCTGTGGGCGTGGCACAAATTTTTTACTGATCTTTAGAGGGGGCGGAAGGGACGTGGCGGAAATTTTTTCCCGTTATGTATGGGGGAGCTATATGGAGCCTCTAGCTCAAAAACTGGAAGATGTAGCCATTTCCTATTTTTTAAGGCGTGGGCGCAGGGGGCCGTTATGATGGGCGTGGTCGGTAATTCATGGTCGCAATTTTTCGGGGAGGTCACTAGCAATCTACATACCAAATTTTGTGACTAACTTTAATATTTAACTATATATTCATCGTTTATCGATTTGAGGTGTATCGACATGTTATCGATTTGCCAGTGGGCATGGCGCAAAAATCTTAACTCTTTGTCTGAAGCAGATAACTACAAGCATATACATATCTAAAATTTTAAGTTTCTATCTTCAATAGCGCCGAAAAATATTGCGTTCATACGGGAGGATGGACAAACGGACGGACAGCATGTACTGACATTGCACAAAACCAACATACTTTTTCTTGAACGAGTATAAATAAGATAAGAAAAATATTACAATTCAAAAATGTTCAAGATTAATTCATCAAAATAAAGAGGGGAGGGAATTCCATGTCTTGCTGGAATGCCATATAACTGAACTTAGCCATCCGATACTAATCGATTGTCGATTTCTCAGGTAGTCACTCTAGTGGATGACCGACAATCAAGAATACTTTACGTCTACTAATCCGCAGCGTTTTCCGAATGCTGCCTAGATCATTCTTAGGCCGTCATTCTTAAGCGGCATATAACGTACTGCGAGATTTCATCGCCTCGTGCTTTATTTTGTTTTGTTTAATTTTGTACCAATGGTGCATATGCGGACACTAGTCAAAATTTTTATTTTGGGACAGCGCAGGCCAGCCAGTACTCTTTTTGGGGTGGGTCTACCCGTCACGAACAATGACACGACACTACAGAAATTTGCACATCACTAAACAGCTGACTCAAACGTAAACAACGGCCAGCAGCAAAACGAGCCACAAATTTATTTAACACGAAATCGGACATTAATCGGTGACTTTGCTGTTGTTGCCATAGCCTTCCCGCCTAACCTGTGGTGCTAACAAATAGTTAAAATATCACCAACTTAAAACTTCAGACTCCAGATGCCGTTCGGATAGAACAGCAATAAGATTCGCCTCCCCTCCACCAACAAAGTTTAGGCACACATCTCAAATTTAAATTCGAACATTTAATTGCGGATATTTCTTAAAGTTAATATTTACATTCGGTTAAGTTTAATAGAACATATTTAAATGCAACTTAACCTTAAAATTGATTGATTAAATTACCTACGGGCCCTAAACTAAATAATTATTTAAAATGACAACAAATTTACGATGCATAGGACAAAGCCGTTTTGGCTATTTCGCTTTGATCTTTATTATTGATAGAAAATAAACCGAGACGAAGCGAGTAAACCAAATCATTTCAGTCCCAAAATATTTTTCATTTTATGAAATTACATATTCGATAATTTTGGTCAGTGTCTTTTAATATGTTTTATTTTTTTAAACTGGCTGCTTCATATAATGTACATTTCACATTTTTATTTTTGCTAAACAGTATCTTCAGAAACAAATCCTATAAGGGAAGAGGCAGATTCCGCACTAAGCCATATTAGCCCAAGAAACGACGCTTCACAAATTCCAATAATGGCACCTACAAACACGTCCAAAATGTAGTGTCGTTGTAATATAAGCCTAGACAGCACAACACTCATAGCCCATGCTGTCATGGGCATCCAAAATATCATTGGCAACATATGCAATTTTGTAAAAAAGACAAGGATGTAGAAAGCTCTGGATGCATGCCCTGATGGAAAACTAAATTTATCCGGACCAATTGTAAGCATATCCTTGACGACAGCCGGCCTTCGTCTACGTACTAGAGCTTTCACTACAGCCACAATAAATATATCTAATAGTAATCCTACCAGCATATTAATTTGCATTTGGTATAAGTCTCTAGAATTAATAAGCCATATAAACGCAATCCACGAAGAAAGCCATGCTATTCCATCACAGGATATTTCTAGAAATTTGCAGTGTATCTTTAAAGATTTAAAAGAAGCAAATCGCAGTAAGAATGACACAAATTCTTCTGTAAATTTTACATCCTTGTCCAGAATTAACTGTAGGACACTTGATTTTCGCGGCTGAAAAGAGAAATATACCATCAACTTAATTACGATACAAATTTCTGCTTACATTGCAACTAAGCTTTGCCAGATTTATTTATAATCCCAAATATACCATTTTCATTTTCCGATGTTCCAACCGTGAACATGCCAATTTATACTACATTCATTAAAAAAAAGTTCACAGAGCTAGTAAAATGAACTTGTTATTCTGAGTCTTTCCATTTCGACTACTCATTAGTCATCTAGTCCGGGGGTCGGAATAGAAGAACACAGAATATAGGGTACTGGGTACTGGGTACTGCCAACTATCGATTACTATATCCGAACACAGCGACAAAAAATAAAATCAAAACAATATAGTTTTAAAAAAAATAAAAAAATTGGTCTTATAAACATTTATATTCCCAGTGCGATGGTGTTAATTATATTAAAATCAATTGGTATTGTTGACATTAGCTGTAAAATTGTGAAAGATATGTATTTTCGCTGCTTACCCTCAAGAAGGGGTGCAAAACAGCCTTTTCTTTAGAAGAAGTAATCAGTTATCTGTCTACAAAATTCGCAAGAGCAACAGTAACAGTATAAACATGTATAAACCTACCAATAACAGCAAACATATACATATAATATGTATAGCTTTTAAGCTTTGCTAAAATGTTTTTCTTATGTATAAATATAAGAAACGTCACAAACATACATGTTCTTCATGTATTGGGTTCTACTTGCATCGGGCCAGATAATTTTTATAATTTTTCAGTTGTGAGCGATCATTACACCCTTTCCCTGAATCAGGTAGTTTAACTTGTTCTTTGTGGTGTTAACACTGATCCTACAACTTTTAAATAAATTGAAAAATGCTTCCTATTTATTGAGTTATAATTGGAACTATTGCTTAAAATACATGTTGTATAATCATTTTATATAGCAATGGTATAAATAAGAGTATTTATGCCTCGACGCGCCAAAATAATTTAAACCTTGTCGTGCCACAGCAAAAGTATAAGTAATTGCATATATGCAAATCTGAAATTTTACTTCTGCTACTTTTCAAAACGCGACGTCACATCTAAACTTTCAATGCTAGTGTGCAATTTTTGCATGCTGAGTAGATGCCGATGTGACGTCACGTTGAGAGTCCGCATTACGAACCACTTAATTTTTTTTCTTTGTTAGAGTGGCAGCTACTGGCGCCTCGTTTCACGTAAACAATAACAATAGCACTGCGCCAACGATTAAGAGATAAGAAAAACATTCATCAGTCTTATTTTGTCTTGGGCTGCTACCTATGATCTGCACCCTTGTTTTCATTGCCAAGCCCTGAGCCTCTCTCCCATGAATTAATTTTATCTACCTGTTAGAATAAATGTAGCCGAAATTATTGTTGATGTTGAACCGTTTTCCTCCCGAAGTTGCCCACTTCCACATCGCATCAGCCCGGAATCATCGTGGAATATCAAAAAAAAGAAAGGAACAAGAGGAACTGTTGTTTAATTTTTGAGTTCTGTTGTTGCATCCTTTGGTAAATTGCATGTGTTTAAATTTGCGTTTGCGACTGCATATCATTGCCGCCAAATAAATAACTGTAATCGTGTGCAAAATTCCGTTCTTTATTCTTATTACTCTATGGTTTTTCCATAAGAAACAACATATCTTAAACATATTCCATAAATTTTCCAATTCGTCCCGAGCAATTCCCAATTTTTGAAGATAGTTGAATACCGAAAGAAGTCCATTAAAAAGGGCAACAGGTGCCCTTCTGTCCCTTTCTTTTCGACCTGTCCAGGTATTATATTATTTATGGGAAGAAATTGTATGGCGGGGAGCACGCTTATGGGTTGGGGTAATCTCTTAGTTGATAACTCCCGACTAGAGCACTCTTGCATATAAAATTAGTTATATTGCTTGAGAAATTTATGTATGAATTGTCTTCATAAATAATTTATTTGTTTTTAAATATCTTGTCTATCGTCTTCGTTGTGTGTTCCATATTATATCATTTGGAGTGTGTCTAATATATGTGTGTATTTAATATTCATCTTCTATAATAATAGTCATTGTTATTCACATTCAAACCTTTGGAGCCTAGCTCTTCAGCAAACGAAATATTTGAGTTTGCTTTATAGAAATGTTTATTATTTAATTTCCAACCTTTTCTTTGTTAGAGTATTTTTGCTTTTGATTTATTTCTAATTGATTTGATCTATATTTAATTAAGTCCGTCATTATTGTTATTATTATTACAATATATTGAAACACTTTTGAGTGTCGATTTGTGGTGTCTTGTTGAATTAAATGATTCTACGTAAAAAATTTAATTTCATCTTTGTTAACCTGACCTTCAGGACTATTAGTTAATCCAATAATTTAATTTTTACATTGATTGTTTTATGTACATGTTCTATATCTGCAATACCTGCATTACCAGTTTTTATCTCTTTTTCTATGCATAATGGAGTAATGCTTTTTTAGATTCTAACCTGGTTCTATGAGCGCTTTTAATTAATTTAGTGAATTTCGATTTCATATCTATAAACGTCAGATGTAGTTGATGCTAACTGCCAATAATCTACTACGTACCTATTTATCGCAATCGGATTCTACTTGGGGTGTGAAGAAATGAAAATTGTGTGAAATTAAAATATTCTGTAGAGATAATGAGTAAGTATGAGATGTAATAAATATGGACACTCTATCTTATCCCGTAGGATGTTCAAAATATTGTCGAGATATTTTGAATTTAGCTAATACTTAAAATACAATACATTTACATTCGCTTAGTTAAGACTTAAAATAGCAAATTGAATAAATTTCAAAACGTGCACAAATGAAAACTAATAATTTTTAATAATAGATTTAAGTTAAATGTAATTATTTTCATGGATCCCCTTATGGGGACTCATTAGGACTTTACATTTCAGAGCTCAGTGACCATAGTCGGCTTTCAAAAGATTATTTTAAAAGGTGTGTATGGGAAATAGGTTCTTTTAAGTTTAAATATTATTTTCAGAATAAAACTAAAACTAATTTTTATTGTCTCAGACGTATAATTAAGACCATGCGCAAGCGCAGTTGGCAGACGTGCCTGCAGGCAAGATGCTTGTAACATAAACAAACTCACTCAATAAGAGCATCGCTTCAGTGTCGTTGCTGATCCCAAAAATTGAAAAAAATGTGACGAGCCCAGGCATGCTGGAGTGGCCAGAATACTGCCAAAAAAAAGTACGTCGCATAATGGTCTCCAGTTGGAGAAGTTTTCGATGTCTATAGGTGAGGAGAGAAGGCGTCCTGTCAATAGTCGTCGTCACTAGGACTAATTTCTTTAAGCTGAGCACAATTTTAACGATTTAGCCACTCACTGCACTGCTCTAATTCTTAGCTACTGTTGCTATACTCAGGTCGACCATGCATTTTTATGAAAAGCAGTTGCATCCAGCTCAAGAGTATATAAACAAATGTAGAGTCGTCTGCGTAGATTCCTTGCGGTGTCTTTAATCGTCTTGCTATGTTCCAACGATGTGGTTTTTCCAATGTGGGTTTCATTGGATGCTCTGTAGTCGCGGGGTATATAATATTTAAGTACCGGCCTTGTGGCTCAGCAAATAAAAGCAATGTGATTACGGCGATGGCTGGAGCAATATTTATTAGTCGGGTGTCGGCTTTGGAAATCTAAACTGAAATAAATCTAGGGCCCTTGTGAGCTGGTGCCAAAGCTACGCAAAAGGCATAAGTAAGAACTAAAGCTTTCGCAGCGTCAGCAACATGCAACTGTTAGCCAATGCATGAGTTACTTAAGCTGCTAAGCTGCTACGTGCGAGTGGTCCTCGTTAACAACTCCCCCTTCAGAGTGATGTCCGTCCAATCAACTAGTATCCATCGACGACCTTCTGTAGCTCCCTCGAATTTCGTCTTCCCCTCAGCCATTGGCAGGGGAAGATGAAACCGCTGAGAACTGGGCTGAGGCCGGCGCCAGCAGCGAACCAGTACGTGGGCGACCTGTCAGACACCACACCATCATTGAGTTACTGCATGACTCGCAGATTGTGCTCGATCATCCAGCGTAGCGATAACAGGCTTAGTACCGGGTCGTGGCTAATGCTATTCAACAAAGGTGAGATCACTATGCCTGGTGTTTTTGTCAGGGCATCATGGTGGTTCACATATCTGGTACCATTTATGGGGATCATGCACTCGAAGGTGATAGGGTGCGTGCTGCTTATTACCACCTTTGGTCCGTCCTTTGTGCTGACTCTTGCTGATTGCTCGTTGACAATAATGATGCCCTCGTCCACCAAAGTGATTTAGGGCTGAGTGTGGCAAAGAACGGAGCCCCCTAAATGCTCGCGGTACAATCTGTAACATTCAAAACTCCATCATCGCATTCTGCCACGGTTTCATCCTGCACTTGTAGTATGGTTTTGTTGTGGACCACCGGGAAAATAACGACATTTTTTCAAATATGTTTAACTTTGGGATATTTTATTCGTAGAAGGATAATGCTATCGGACTGAAAGACACTAGTGTCTGATAAAACTAACTATTGGGACTTCTGTGATTTGTTCAGTGAAAATTGATTCCAAATCGTTTTGATCGAAAATGGTGGGATTTATAATTTTTGACTTGGCGAGTGTGTTGTAAAAATTAAGTTTTGGATTTCAGTGATTATTCTATTTCTGGCAAAAAGCGCCTCATATAAATGTGGAGTTTCAAACAAATCGCCCTTTCTTGCTTTAAGAATATTGTTTACCTGCTGGTTTATCTGTCTTTCAGTCTCTGTACTAATAACTATCTATCTATTGTTTGACTCTATTAACTGTGACTCGGGCAACCTAATCCTGTCGAAGTCAGCGGCATCCGGAGTGCTTGAAACGACTTTTAACACCGTGATTAGGAAGTCCCGATGGTGTGCTTTCAACAGGGACAAGAGATTTCGGATATGTTCTATATCGACATCTTATAGGTTTCGCATTTGCGATTGAGGAAATAGTTCGGACATTTTCGCGGTGCATCACACCTATATTGTTCCCATACCACCACATTGCCGTCAAAAACGGGAATGTAATGGGCATGGTAATAGTCGGTGATCCGAGCGTTTGCTATCACTAGCCTTAAAAGATAATATAAGGGCCGTAGGATGAGGCCTCGCTACTACCTTAAGTTTTCCTTATCGACCACCCTACCCTTAATGAGAACAGACGTCCCTAGGTCTGCTTGGATAGTTTCTTCTGGGCACAAGGGGGTAAGTTTGTTTCCTAGCCTTCTGTTGGCTTTGGCAAAAACCTTTTCTCCTACATCAAATACCCTTTTCTGCCTATTCGGTTTGTTTCTCTCTAACTGTATCTGTCGCTTCCCTGAACTTATCAGTAGATGCGTGTATAATCTTAATCAGTTTCTTGCCCGTAACGATGTGCAGTGATAGATTATACTTTAAGTTAGCGTGTAAGATTAATTCGGCAGTGTCGTCGATCCTCTTCTCAAGCTTAAGACATCATGCAATTTTCAGCAGGGTGCTATGAAAGCGTTCTACCTGACCGTTTAAGGAACTGTGCGGTGGTGCGTTTACAACATCTACTCCGTAACTATTTTTTAGCAAAGAGAGAAATTTGTCGATGCATGTCAGAAATTGCTTTCTTTTAGTCGAAAAGATGCCGAAATCAGAAAAATCAGAAATCAGCCACTCCCATAGGGTGAGGGTACAACTTCGAGTAGATTGGATTGTCAAACTTTCGTGCGGATTATGGCCGCAACAGACGTGTTAAATGGCAGTGCCTCGATAAAGGTCGAAAATTCCTTCGCTCTCTTAAATTTGGCTTTTACGAACTCTGGACGACAATATCAACATTAGTGAAATTTACCTTTTTGCAATAGTGGCACTGTAACCTTTCGGACACAGATGGTAGTTGATGGTTCCTTTCTCAGTATTCTAGGTCGCTCCCATCTGCGTTAGCACGTCAAAAACTATGATGGCATCGAACGGTGTCAGTGAGTTTAATAATAATAAGAATGGGGCTGTCTTACCGAAGATGTTCATTAATTACTTCCGGTGGATCTTGTTTGAACTATGGATTGCACTAATGGTAAAAAGGGAATTGACTAGAATTACATTTTTTAGTTCCTTTATGGGCCTGATATAATTCTTGGCCGTCACTGTGTGTATTAGGTTTTTTTAGTTTTCTCCCAGCTAGCTGTCCTTCGATAAACGGTAGCTGGTAGCGCTCCCTAAAAAATTTAGCAAATCATTGCAACACGTTGAGTTAGAATCATCGTGAGCCTCGGTTGCTGAGGCTATGGCCGTGTTATTTTAGTATTGGTTTTGGTCTCCAGAGGCATTCTATATGTTGTTATGTATCCGTTGACGTCTCTGGGCTGTCATACGTTCAAATGTATTGTGCTTTTATTAGCCCTGTACATTCTCGACCTGCGTATTAGCTGCCTGACCTTTCCCAAAATTCGTACGCTGCCTGATTTGCGACTTTGAGGGGTCAACGTCCATGGCGTCCATATGCTCTGGCGTTTGAAATTGATCCTCGTTGGTATTCTGTTTTTGATCGGAATTCTTTTGCTGCTTTCTGCCATGCTTCATAAAAAATGGGGGTTTCTTTCTTGGCCACGCTCGGCAGCTATTCTTTCACTGTCTGACCTGTGAACGCATTTGCTTCCTGTTTTGCTCACTCGAATGATTTCTTCCCTTCGATGCTTGCTTCCGCCTCCCCAGCCAAAGCCAGGGCGGATGGCATGTCTTTCGGCTGGGCTGGAAATACTATCACTGCAACTTCTTAAGTCCTAAAACAAAAGTGCAACCCATCAGAATTAACTTCTTCGTTGAGCAGTGTTGCCCTGTCAGGAACATGCGTTATAACTACAACATAAGGCGGTTGTCACCCTGACCTACTACGTAACCATCTCTAGCCCCTATCACAGGGGACGTAGCGATGTTTTGTTGGTATTAGTGACGTCCATCCTAGCTATTATAGCGTCAAAGTTGAGTACCGTGTTGTGCGAAACCAACAATGCTCTTCCCAATATGTTACTGCCTGTATACGGCTTAAAAAGCTGGTATGCATCTTTGGTCGACTGTATCATTTTGGGCATCATTGAATTCAGGGACTGATTTTATTATGTTCAGCGGAATTTCGCACCTATCGTATTCAACTTTTACTTCTCTTTAAGCACCTAACCAGCTCATCAGCTTTAACGCAAAAGGGATAGGCGAAAAACCTGACACTTTACATACGCATTTGTTGTTTAGTGGCCGATAACAAATAATCGGCATAAACTTTGTCTTTATATTTAATACAATAGCCGAGTAGACACAATCGGCGTAAACAGTGAAAACAGTGAATCAAGTTTCGATATATATTTTATTTTTAAATTTTTCACTTTTTTTCCTTTTTACTTCACAAATCACTAACATGTTTTTGTGGGATGTTATATCTCCTTCTATCTAAACTTCGGTAGGCTGAAGGGTTGGGTTTGTTGCTGTTGGGCGCCAATTAATGTAATGTGAAATGTAATGATTTCTTACGGTGTGTGCAGTCGTCTTGGTATGTTCCAACGATGTGGTTTTTCCAATGTGCCCCGAAAATTTCATTAGAAAAAAACTATTAGTTTAGAATTTATACACGAATTTAGTTTCTATAGTGAGGGCAGAGCGCGGCAGCTGTTCACAGCGTGCAGACCCCAGTTGGGCGTATCCCCCAGTCGGGCGCTCCCCACTGGAGCCTTTCCACTTGTTAAGTACTAGCCTTGCGGCTCACCAAATAAAAGAAATGTGGTTGCGGCGATGGCCAGAGCAGTGTTTATTAGTCGGATGTAGACTTTGGAAATCTAAACTGAAATAAATCTAGGGCCATCAGTAAGGTGGCGCCAAAGGTATGCAAACGGCATAAGCTATGCCAAAATTACAAGATTCAAATATTCTTAAACCTACTCAGCATATGCGATAACGCTGCTCTTGTGACACATGCAAGGTAGCAAGTTACCGCCGCTGACCGTAACGATCAGGACGGTGAACTACAGCATTCGCTGCGTCAGCACCGTGCGCGCAACTGTTAACTTATATATGATTCGCGCACATCTCATTTGCGCGCAAAAACATAACACGTGAGCGCTCATTCTCTCGCTCCCTCTGCTTATCTTTGCTTTCCAATTTTATTAGAATGTTAATATTTACTCAACACGTTATAATGAAAACAACACCAGTCTTTTTAATGCAGTGGATGAAAAATATGCATAATTCAATATTCGTAAACAAAAATAGCATTTGCGCACCCAAATGTATGAAAGTGCGGGACCCGCTTGGTTTTTGTTATTATTAATTGTTTTCTTGCTATCTAACCACTTAACCTAGGACATTGATGAGTTTGCTTATTTTTGATGAGTTTGCTTATTTTTTGCTATGACAAAATAAAGTGCCAAAAGTCAGGCCAAATCATTCAGGTAGCTCGCAATTGACGTTCGTCATAAAACTATTCTCGCTTGCGCCCAAGACACTCATGTGTATGTAGTAGAAAATCCACAAAAATTTAAATCTTCACTTTTTGCATTAAGCAGGCAGCTAAGACACCTTGGGCACACAATTACAATATTTCATACACATGTAGAAATATGAATAAGTGAGCGTTCACACTCATCCCGAAAAATTTTTCTCGCAACCGCACCCGCTTCTAAGTACCCTCACCAACAATTATTAATAAAAATCCAAAGATTTCATACCAATGTGGCGAACCCTTTGAATATTTCACAGCTCTCTAAAAGTGAAATGGAAGTATAACGAAATTGTTCAATTTCTTAAATTTTCGGCGCTTTGCTGCTTCAGACCACTTAGCGCGAACACAAGAAATGTTCTGCAGATTGTGAGTGCGGTTCCTGCCGCACAGAAAAAGTGCCTAAATTTTTTGTTTTAGGTGACCTATCTATATGTTATTTGGTTAATGAGCACTGACTTCAGTTGCCGAACATAAATACTGCTCGCAGACAGACGAATTACAAGAGCAAAAGAGAATAACAAATTGAATGAGTTGCTCGAAGGCAACAGCGAATTATAACTAGAAGGAACTGCTCATAGGCACCGAAAACTAACAGCTACAATAAGATGCGAATGCATAAAGAGTATATACACATTTTCCTGTAGTCAGGCAAATTCGTATACATTTCCAACAATAAGCATCCTACATATATATTGCCAAAATGGTACATATAATTTTCATTATGCCACATACGAAGATCATTTTAAATATATTTGTTGTATATATTTTAAATATTCGGCTTCAAATGCACCGCAATTAAAGATTATTGATGCAATTGAAGTTAATAGTGTTGCAAACGATGTGGCCAATGAGGAGGACTAAGAGGAAGACAATTGTGTGCAGCATAAGGTAGCTTCTAGTTGTCAACCAAATAAAAAAGCCTCTTTCGTGGCCTTTCTAAAACTTACTAAACAATAATATATTGACACTACGCAGTCGTCGGTTGGTGTCTAACTGCGCAGGCTTTTAGGCAACTGAACAACGAGGATCTGGGTTCAAATCCTAGGCTAGTGTATGGCCGAAGGCCATAGCCGTCAGTGCTTTTTAAATAAATATTCAAGTTGATAGCTTATAACTATATGCTATACTTTAATCATTGTAATAATAATAATAATATTGACAACATTTTTTGCCAAAGGTTTTTTTTTAGCTTGCTGGACTACACAGGTTTTCGCAAACTAATTACTATGCTCAATCCACAATATGTGCTACAAATTGCAAATTTCAAAATCATTATTGAAAATAAAAAATATGTTTGCCTGCTAACCGAGTACTGGACGTCAAACAGTAGTCAAAGTCATTCATTGGCATAAATGTACATTTTGTAAATAAAAATGTTGTTTTGCAATTTGTGCTTCTTGAATTCAGTCCGCACTTACAAAAATTATTACAATGGAACATTCATGAGCAAGTAGTGTTTAATGGATCCAATATACGCAGAAACATCTTGAATGTTTGGGACATACGATAAACTTGGTGGTAAACGACGCACTGAAGGCGAGACCGTTGAAAATTTGGTAAAAGGTGTAAAACCCAATGTAAACCATTTTAAAAACAAGTGAGGGGGCTCCAGTCAGGACCGCCCGGTTAGGGGAACACTGTCTCTACATACACAAAATCACACACACATAAACGCACCCCGCATGCTGTGCACATTACACAGCAGCTGCGCTTGGCTCTCCACTGTAGTATCTAATTCGTGAATAATTTCAAAACTAAGCGTATGATCTTTATGAAATTCAGTACTTAACAAGAGCATTGAATTCTATGAATATATTTTTTCGCGTCGAACATGCCGCCTTCTGCCCGATAAATAACTCCATACACCTAGTGGAGAACGGCCACACACCTAGTGGAGAGCGGCCATCACACCACGAAATATCTCCGTCCTGCATTCTGCTAATAGATGCAAGGTGTCGAATCCATTGTCGCCATTTGAAGCGGCTATGGTGGCTATCGCAAAGGATCGTTCAGACCATTTTAAGAAGGTCGCTAACATCCTTAAAATACGGCTGACTATAATGGAACGCATGGAGCGAACAGCGTTGGAGTTCCATAACAACCTTTTAAAAAAATTATAAATATAGTCAATAAAATAAAAATGTTTTTAATTTATAAAATATATCTTTTTTTTATTGGGGTGTTACTAAAAAAGATTGTCTAATATTTTCTGCTGTGCTACCAAAATCATTATCGCTATTGGTATACTCGGCCTGCGTACGAACGTTTTCTGTTCTAACCATATTTCCAAAATTACACTATTTTCACAGTTTAAGAAATTGTGCAAAATGCAACAAACCATAATGATATTTGCAGTTTTGTCGCAGCGATTGTCAAAGCCCCTACCTTCCCTGCGGAAACGAGCTTTCAGTTGCCAAAACGCCTTTTCAACCACCCGTCTTGCCTTTGATAGGGCATAATTAAACGTCTTCTGTTGCTCCGGCGTAGAAATACAAAAGGATACCGTTTCATAAGATTCATGAAGATTCGAAATGCTGAGTCTGCAATTAATACCATTGGTACGTCGACTACGGTTTTTTTTTGCATTCGCCTGGAAAAGTGGTGTTGATTGAACTAGCTAACATTTACATAATGAAATCTGTAACTTATTTTCAAAAGCGTAAAATATTATTAATTATATCTATTTAAATAACTCAAACTTTTATTACCGGTAAACCAACAGTGCTAAGAGGATAATCGAGTACCATCGCTTGTAGTTATGGTAGTCGACGGCATCAGTTGCAAGTTGGTTGGAGTTATATGTGACCACCATCCAGAGAGAACATTATTACATGCTGTACAATGATAAATATAAAAAGTCACTCCAATTGCACCGAAGCACTAAAAAAACCAATCGCTTCAAGTCCCCGAACGCATTCCTCCACTTTTTCCTGCGTGATAAATTGGTACTTGGGTGCAAGAACCCGTTATCAGTGCAAAATTGATTGATTGTATAAATCCTTTTGGGACGTTCCTAAAATATATATAAATAAAGAGACTTGAAATTTTTGATATATACTTGTAGCTATCTGCTTCAGACAAACTGTTAAGTTTTTTATGCCACGCCCACTGGGAGGCTGTCAATACACCTCAAATCGCAAATCGATAAGAGGTAAATATTTCCCACAATATTAAAGCTAGAGACACCAAACTTGGTATGTAGATTGCTGGTGACCAAACGATTACGACCTTGACATCCCGGCCCACTAGAACGCCCCCCGCTCCGCTCCCATGAATCGCGAAAACTTATATAATCCACAGTTTTAAAGCAGTCACCAAATTTGGCAGACAGTGCTTGGGTGTCCTCTTCTTTGTATTTATATGATGTTATACTCACAGAAGATACGATTTTAGGTGTTATTGACCGATATTATGTTCCCAATCTATAAATAAATGCTCATAAAAAAATCAGAAATGATATATATTAATAAATGTTTATTAATAATTGGACAATCTATTTGTTTCTTAAGTTATTACATGTTATTTAAATTTTCATGTATTGGCTCGGTAATATAGTTGGTATTTTAAAAATGGTTCAAGTATCGTGTCTCTATGCTTACGGTATTAAAATCAAGTTCTCGTATGAGATGACACAAATAATCGTTTGTCATATTCTGATTCCACAAACCCTGATAACGTCGTTCCATAGATTTTTAATTGTTGGTAAAATGCATGAAATCGATTTTTAATGACATGTTTGACCCAATTTTTTCAACATTTTTTATTAATTTTTTGACGATTCCAATATAATTCGCACATTTGTTGTTGCCCAAAAAGTGTGCAGTGACTTGTTGGAATGAGTTCCAGGCTGCTTTTTTATCTGATGTCATATTAGAGGAAAATTCCCCTTTTCCCAATAGCTTTAGAATCTTTAGGCCATCGAATGCAGCTTATTTCATTGAATGAAGTGGGAAGTGGAAGTGGGAATCAGTTTTTAGATGCTCTAGTGATTCACCTTCCGTATCCAATGTTTTTACAAAGTTTTTGATCAGTCCAAGCTTGATTTGCAATGGTGGCAATATTATGTCATCCATGTTCATTAGAGGCGCATTGTGAACACTATGACTTCCCAAAGTATGTGTTTCTCGTTTTGGTCAATCTTTTAAGTAATGCGGATGACGACTTCGACTATCCCAGATACAGAGAAAGCAGTCGTAGTTTGTATATCCACCTTCCAATCATGTAATCATCCCTATTTTTTGCTCAATAAGTGTACTTGTGCACTTATGTTCAGACCGATACCTGTAACAGGTATTTCACATCGCTTTAGTTAGTGGAAGCCGTTGACTCTCCGGTCACTGCGCCGCTACTAGTAGATGGGAGACTATGGCTTGAGTAACGTATGCCATCTACATGCAAGCATCCTCGTCGAAAAGAAGAGAAAACAAACACTGTCATCTGTTCCCGCACACCCTCACTAACGTCAAGCATTTCGCCAAATTCGGGCCAATCTGAGCCAAGTTTGCGCGTATGACAGCCTGTGGAAGGCCTGTTTAACCCATGACTTATATGAGTAAATTTGAAAATGCGTCATAGAACAGGCTTGCTGAAATGTAATGACTCAGGCGTCTCGCCATCGATTTCAATGATTAATATCTTTAACTATATAAATATATGGGTGCCGAACAATATACAAAAATTGGGAAAAATACCGCACAAGAAATCAAAATTTTTCCTGAAATTTTTCAAAAATATATATTTGCAAAATCAATACATTCATTAAGTGTGTATGCATGATAATTAGATAAACTTATTAGCTTTCAGTAATCGTACAGCTTTTTCAAACCGATTGTGAAATTCACTAG